>CAJHUC010001089.1:0-133764 GCA_905146915.1 Ostreobium quekettii
AGTTTGCAATGAACAACTCGAAAAACAGTTCCACCCAAGAAACCCCGTTCTATCTGAATTACGGGAGGCACCCAAAGAGTCCCTTAGCTCTTGGTGTGCAAATTCGGAAGCCTTTAAAGGGCTATGACAATCCGAATGCCCGCGGCTTGGCAGTGGCCATTGAAAGGGCGCAGCAGCCTTATTTGAGGCAGTCTGGTACACACCTCGTGGAGGGATTACCAGCAGTGACACGATTTGATCACCGTGTCCAATCAGCGCTGAAAGAGGCCAGGGCGTGCTTAGAGAAAGCACGAGATAGGCAGTCAAAGCATGCTGACCGCCATCGGAGAGAGGTGTCGTTTAGTAAAAGAGATGACGTCCTCCTTTCGACACAGCATATTACTCTCAAACACCCTGGAACTCGAAAACTATTACCGAGGTGGATTGGGCCCTTCACCATCCTCGACCGGATAGGTTCTGTCGCATATCGGCTAGAACTCCCGGAAGGCATGCATAGGATACATCCAGTATTTCATGTATCGAAGATTAAGCCTTATAAGGCAAGTGGCAGAGTACAGCCACCCCCAGTACCTATCGAGATCGAAGGTGAACTGGAGTATGAAGTTGAACGTATCCTTGACAAAAGGATTAAAAGCGTGGGAGACGCAAAAACTATGTTGAGTACCTTGTCAAATGGCTGGGGTATGGACATGAGCATAACAGCTGGGAATCAGCAAAGTCAGTTGCAAATGCAGAGGAATTGGTTCAAGCATTTGAAAATGGCAGAACACCTGTAGCACGAATGCAAACTGCATAAAGTACGGGATGTACATACTGAAATGCTCATTTGTCATTATGCTTTTAGCGGGTTCTCTCTTCTTGGCTGGGCCAATGCGGGTATCTGCCCCGTGCAAGGTCGCAGTTTGGACACATGAGCGCCATGTCCGTTGCGATCCTCAACGGGGAGAGGTTGGAGACCGCCGACCCCTACGGGCCATTTCCCCGTGCGCCTGAGCGTGCACGCGGACGTGGGCGACGGCGGGGTGCCGCACCGGGCCGATCTGTACCGGCGTGGGCTGCTGGTGGTACTCGGCATCGTGGTCGCCGATGAAAGGCCGGGAGGTCAAACATTTCCAACCACTTGGCTGAGGAAGAGTTTTAATGAGGGTTGTGAAGGCCGGGACGGTCATGTAAAACAACCACTCTTTCTCTTCATCCAAAACTGTTTTGTGTGTTGTGTTTTGTTAACTGGGCATGTGGCAAATCGCACAGCCAGTTCCACCAACATACATACAATATTTCTGCTCCCGTATTCACTTATTCTGGGACGAGGACGCCCCTCTCCCTGAGGGGGACGAATGTTACGCGCACCAGCCTGATGTGGGAGACGTCCTACTAATGGCCCTTGGTGTGGGGGACGCCCTGCCCAAGGCACGTACTATTCCTCACCCACTATAACCTTTATCCATATTAGGATACGGGAGTAGGAGGGGTGGTCCCGCCTAGGTGCCCTGTAAGGACCTAGGTGCCCGGCGAGGCGGGTCCGCGGCTCAAAGAGGGCAGGAACCCCACACCCACATCCTATTCGTAACACTAAGGCAAGGGGGAAGAAAGCCTCAAACAAAAAATTTGCAAAAAGAACAACAAGCCAAAAGGCAAACAGACAAGAAAGCAGGCAAACAAAAGGAAAGACGGTTCCAAAAAGTCGAACATGTCGTCAATGCCCTATCATTGTGATGTAATTGTAGACCACCAGCGGAGGGACAATGGTATGCTTGACCATTTGAGTTCAGCGGAGACACGTGACATAACTTGTTTCTCGATTTCTTATTGTCATCACCATAATCAGTTTTTACAGAACAAGGCAATGAGGTAGCCGTCAGCTTCCTAGTTTACCCGAGCAAATTTGTCCCGATTTTTCACATTGCCTGTCAGGATTTCATCTATTCAGTCAGTCGACATTGCCTTCTTGCCGCACAGAAAGAAAACAAATTGTTCCCATTGGCCCCCATCCTTGCTTCAGTGGGGCTTGCCCCCGCGTCCACGCCCCTCGCTCCAACATATTCCCCCCCCGCCCGTGCTGCACCCCGCGCTGGCCGCCCCGCGGCCCCGCCCCCGGTCCGGCGCCCGCGGCACCCGCCCAGATCCTCGGCGCAGGGCGAAGGGGCGATCGACTTCGCGGCCCTGCCTCGCCGGCCGAGGTCGGCATCAGCGCCCGGGCCCCCACCGCATCGTTCGCAGGGCCGCAGGCGAGGCTGAGTGGGATCGGCGCGCGGGGAGGCGCGAGGGGGGAAGGAAGGCAGGGAGGGGCTGTGTGGAGAGGCGGGGGAAGAGCGGGCGGGCGGCGTGAGGCAGGGCCGCACAGCGGGCCCCCGCATCGTTGGGTAGTCCTCGGCGGGGGGGGGGGGCGGGCGAAATCTTGAGATCGGTGTTGGCGCCGAGGAGGTGAGCAGAGGTGGATTGAAGGGACGATCGGAGGTCCGAGGTGGGGGGTAGGAGGGCGGGGGCGGGCGCCGTGGTTGGGCGTAGCGGGGTATGTCAATGGTTGAGAAGCCGGAGAATGCGAAGAACAGCCTGCTGCCCGGGAAGATGTTCAAGGCCTACAGGGCGCAGAAGGGCGGCGGGGCCATACCGCCCAAGCGGCTGCAGGCGCTCAAGGTGGCCCTGGTGTCCATGGACTGCGTGCTGATCGGCATGCAGCCCATCCTTGTGCACATGTCCAAAAACGAGGACGGGAAGTTCTCTTACAACCCCGTCAGCGTGAACTTCCTGACGGAGGTTTGCAAGGTGGCGTTTGCCCTGGTCATGCTGCTTTTTGTGGGCACGGGGCGCTCGGGGCCCCCCTTGTACCGCTCCCCCATCAGTTTCATAAGGGACGCGCACCACAACCGGCTCCTGGCCATCCCGGCCTCCCTGTACGCCATCAACAACTACCTCAAGTTCGTCATGCAGCTGCACTTCAAGCCCACCACCACCAAGATGCTGGGCAACCTGAAGATCTTCACGATTGCCATGTTGCTCAAGGTGGTGATGAACCGAACGTTCTCGGTGATACAGTGGGAGGCCCTGTTCCTTCTGGTGTTCGGCATCACAGTGAACCAGCTGTCAGACTGCCCAGGAGCAGGGCCAAGCACCCCGGTGTCCTTCGACGCCGTGGCCTACACAGCAGGGGTGGTTACAATACCCGCAGCAGCCTCTGTGTACAACGAGTTTGCACTCAAGAAGCACATGGACACCAGCGTGCACCTGCAGAACTTCTTCCTATATTTCTATGGCATGGTGTTCAACCTGCTGGGCATCTGCTGCCTGGCGGCGGGCGGCCAAGCCCTGGGTTCCATCTTCCGTGGCTTCACGCCCATCACGATGCTGCTTGTGGCCAATAATGCCGCCCAGGGCATCCTGTCGTCCTTCTTTTACAAGTTTGCGGACACCATCCTCAAGAAGTACTCCTCCACCATGGCAACGATCTTCACAGGGATCATGTCTGCGCTGCTCTTCCAACACCACCTTACCATGAACTTCATGATCGGTGTGTCGATCGTCCTCATCTCCATGCACCAGTTCTTCACCTTTTCTGCGGAAGGAATGCATCTGAAGTCAAGGGACAAGGCTGAGGTGTCAGAGGCGCGCAGTGGGCTCAAGTTCACGCCCTCACCATCGAACGACCACTTGGACATATTGACTGAGGGCACGCAACTTTCGATACCAGGAGAGGACTTTAGAAAGCCATTGCTTCCTCCTTGATGGCACTGCGGCTCGGCCTACACGGTTGGGGTGTGCATGTGTGCCAAGAGGTGGTTTGAAGAGGTTCAGGTAATGCCAGAAGCGGTGGCGGGTCAGGGAGGGATCGGAGGCATACACTTGGGCTGTCACTGACGATCAGATCAGGGCAGAATTCTTTTGGGGCATAATCTCGGTGTGTTGCGCCTCCAGTTTGGAAGCAACATGCATGGTGCTTTGCGGCACAGCTGTCTGGCAGTTGGGGCGACTATTGTCTTCGTGGATGTGGGTGGAACTGTGCTTCGCTGGTCAGCACTGCGAATCGCCTTGGCTGCTGGTGACAGTTGGTGGTGGGTGGGGACCCAACAGGATCGTGCTGAGCACACAGCGAGGACAAGAATGTGCTGGTGTCGCTAAGTGGCTCGATCGGAACAAGGGGGGCGAATCTTGCTTGTGCTTTTGTGATCCCTTGTGCCAAGGGTTGGGACGCCGCCTTTGTAGATAGAATCTGGAGCCTGGATGGCTCGTTGACGTTAGACATTGAATAGGCTGTGCAGTGACGTTTCGCTTGCTTTCTTCCCTGCTGCCTTGCACTTGTTTCTCTCCCAGAGGAGGCTACCATAGTTTTCCGCTCATGCAACTCTGGGTGCAGCAGAGCGTTTTGCTAGCCTAATCAAGGCAGGCCAGTATTTTGCTGCAAGCAGCTCACGAATCAAGAACCTTGCCGAACGCTGCCATAATCTAGTAACTGGGCCTGCCACACCACGGTACTGATCCAAAAAATGCCACAACGATGGGGCACAAAATCCGCGCCAGAGCACGTCGGATTGGTTCAAGTGCAAATGGAAGGGCCAGCAACGGATAACATCTGTCAATTGAACGACAGTACATGACTGTGATGCTATCATACACGTAAGCATCATGGTCATTGAGAAACATGATAGCTTTGCAGTACTTCCGAACTATGTGCCCAACATGATTCTCCAGGGAGGGAATTGAAAAAAAGGGGAAGACAGAAGATTTAAGGCATAAACATACGATTGGCATCCGGGTATTGCCGTGTTCACTCTCTGTTACCAATGACGGGACATCATCTTGTGTGATGAAGTCCGAATGGACATCTGCCAGCCTGCCTGGCGTTCCCGGTTTCAATCACTGTCCAGCACAGCCCAGTCCAACGGGGACTCCGGTTTGTCTGCTGCAACCAATACCCAGAGATAGCCATGCACCACAGCACTTCCGTCAATAGTTTCGAGAACTCAACAATCGAGCCATGATGCATGAATCACGCAAAATAAATTACAACCGACCTACAGTGGCCTGAACCAAACGCATCGCCAGCATGTGCAGACGCTCGACACACAGCCCATTGCCCCGATTCGCAGCCTCTGAAACAAGAACCTGCAGAGACATGGGGCAAGCCGCTAGAATGTTACCTGCACGGACAGGGTTCCCGTCAGGGATCCCAAGGCACCAATCTTTGAAGGACACATCCATATTTTGATACTCCTTTTCTATGTGCGACAATCTCCATGCATCTCACCTCTGCAACAATATCACCTTCGGCACGTCAATCACGTCATACGCTACACCTGGCCACCAAGGATTGAGTTGTACTGACTCAGTACCATGGGGCAATTGAGCTCCGCACAGGTGCTGATTCATTCACAGGTGTAAGGAGATGAAAAAGTGGTCAGGATGTGCTTCAAGACCGCAGAGACTTTCAATTGTCCAATCCTCCGCAACTTCCAGGGTGCGATGACGAAATTCTTGAGCATGACGTCAAAACTACATGCAGATGGTGCCGTACAAAAACCCAGTGCCACCCGAGCACAATTGTTAGGCTCTTACAGTTGTTTGTCCAACAGCGCACAGCCCTTGAAACTGTTGCAGTTCCGCTTGCCCAGTCGTTTTCTGATATTATGAGCAATGTACCTGCATCTTTCCGCTATCAGAGAGATAAGAAACACCAATCTTCACCCTTCCCGGGGGATTTTATAGCACTTTCGTCTTGATTTTCTCCGTTTTTTTCTTTTTGACTTTCTTTGTCTCAGAATACATGTTGTATCTTGCGAAATCGACGCTGTTGTTCCGCTTGTAATTACAACGATGCAAACAATAACTTTGATTATAATCAAAATTATTTCGTGCACCAATCGCCGAAGTGGTGCCATCTTTCATTAGCGCATGCTCATCTCATTTCTTCGGCTGCCCTGATGGCGTACTCCGGTCGCCGGTGCCTGACCACCCCATCCAATGACACTTCCTGCCATGTTTACCCAAATTCCAGTCGATTATCAACCAAGGCATGGACAAACTGCATGTTGTGACGTCATTACGCATGTTGTCAAGCAACAGTCATTAGACGGGTCATCGGCCACCCCCAAATCCACACAACCAATAAGCGAGTCCGCTGCCAGAATCAAGCCTTGTGTTTTTCTGGCGCATTACTGGATATTTCAAAGTAATACACGCTATGCAAGCTAGGTAGTTGCAGGCTTGCTATTTGCGTTTACGGCATCGCTTTTGCGTTTACGTTTACCGCATCGCTTTTACGTTTACGCTTACTGTAAAGATCGGTGCCGACCGATGGCACGACCCTTCGGGGCTTGCGCAATGGAATACGACATGCGGAATCGATAACACCGCGTCGTATAGGGATGAGAATCGCTTCACACAGGACGCTGGGCTTATCCCCCGCAAGGGAACCACCCGCCCGACCTTCAGGTCCCACCCTCAGTCAGAGAGGCGGCCTGTTGAGGTGCACCGACCGTAAGGAGCAAATGTCTTACAGACCGGGGGCGGCTACAATGCGCACCCCCGCCTTCTTATACATCTCCCATGTTCTCTCATACGACAAAATCCAAAAAGGTTCACTCAACGGTCCAAGGGTACATCCAGATCTCACCACAGCCTCACATCTCGATTCTCTATCCTTCTGACCCGACGCTCCACCCCACCGTCCAATTCACCAGACTCAACTGATCCTACTCCCCCTTAATATGTCACTTTCAACGCAAAAACATCTCCCAGGTGTCCTCCCGTCAACCCCTGGGCATTCCCTTGATCCCCATATACGGTCCAGTCAGGGTCTACCTGTCACATCAATAGAAAACCTACCCGGCCGCTGGGTCCCGCGCTCCGCGACCGCACCGTCACCCATGCTTCTCAGCGGAGGGCGTCTCCTCGCGGTCGAACTCGGGAATGGGCTTGTGGCCCTGGAACCACCCCTGAATCTCCACTCGTATGGCGTCAAACCTCCACTTCTCCTTGATGTCCATGTCGCAGGCATGCCATTCGCCTATGGCCCTTCGCAAGGCAGGCGAACGAAAATCTTGTCTTGGGGGTGTGGGCGGCAGCCGCATCACGAACGAGCGATCTTCATCCAGACGAAGCAACTCGTTGTCCTCCGCCAGCGCTTCCTCCACTGAGCTTGCCGCCAAACGCTGGTGGAAAAACTCGTCGATGACCCTCAGCCTCGCTGCCCGAATGTCATCCTCAATATTTGTAAGCGCCCTCCAAATCACAGGCTTGTTGTCCAACGCCCGCAGCTCGGAGACCTCCACATCCCGCCGTGCTGCGTCCCAGGCTGGCTTGAGTCCCATGTAACACATGGTCTCAAACTGCATCGCAATTTCTGCCCTCACAGCGGGGGCGATCTTGCACATGTCCAGCGAAAGCTGGAACTCCATGCCCGCCGTCTGGACCGCAGCGTATATATGTCGGTCGTCTGAAAGAGATGCCTCCCAGACTTCCAACAAAGCCTTCTGGAGGTCTCGCGCCCGCCGCCATGCCGTGTCCTCCTGGGGCTGTCCGTTCGACCCCGATGCATGCACCTCAGGAGCTGCCAGACGCGCCACCTGGAATTCTTCCAACTGTCCGCAGAGGTCCTTGACCTCATTCAGGCCCGGCAAGGCCTGCGCATGCCTCCACTCCAGTACCTTGTCGGGCATCACCCGAAGGTCTTCCGGCGCCCGGACATCTTACACCGCGACAAGCGGCCTGCGGGCGCGCTCCGTCGAAACCCGCATGGATCTCATGCATGCATCGCACAACACCCAGTCCGCACCCCCCTACTGATCGTCAGTCACATCAGTCACCTCCCAGGCGCTCCGAACAGCCTGGTTTCCTGTGGCCATCCGGCGCATCTCAAAAAAATCCCCCTAACTTTCCCAATGCTTCACCAAATGAAAAACTGAAAATACCATTCGCTTCCTAAATTAATTCCGCATTACCCTGTATCATTTCCGCTTCTTAATGACCGCCTTTTCCCCATAATGATCGCCTGAAAGGCGTGTACCCAAACTGGCTCATTGCCGTGCAGCCCACGATGCCACAACATACAGTCCAAAATGACAGCGCCCGATACCGCCCGATTCTGCCACCGATTACCGCGATTCCTCATCACAGCGCGCCCACGCCCATTCGAGTCTTCGGGCCGTCGTGAGTGAGCCTGGCCACCCATAAACCCCTCATTTTTGCCCGCCTTGAGCCTCGGGCGGTCGTTTTCTCGAGGCGCCGCCGCAAACCTTTCCCGGTCAGATCGGCGGGAAGCCCCTCCTCCGTAAACCCACCGGCTCAGATTGGCACGGGTGGCCTTGCACGCAGTCTGCACCCGCCCGGACCATCGAGTCCCAGCCACTCGGGTCCGGGGCTTTGGGGTCGGGGGCTCTTGACCGAGAGGGCCCCGCCCTGCAAACGTTACGGGCAGACTGAAAGGCCTCAGGGAGGCGGTCGCTTTCCCCCGGTGGAAGGGGGCTAACCCGGCACGGGTGCGTGAGACCACCGTGCGGCTGCACCCCTCCATCGCCGGCCCATGGGTGCGCACGGAGCCGCCCGATCCCACAGTGGGCATTGCTCCGATTTTCCGCGGCAGGATCCTTCCCTGCCTTCCCCTGGACGCGTAGAGTGGGTCGCCTGCCCGCGGGCAGGAACTGCGTGGCGGTGTGGGGATTCGTTGCCCCTGGGGGTGGCGCAGAGCCCCCCCGAGTCGCGTGGCTTCCGATGTACTTCCGGGGCTGCGCTGATGAGTTGGCCAGGTTACGTGAGAGTTTCTGTCGGGTTGTCGCTGACCCTGGGTCCTGTCGCCGTAGCCGATGCTGCCGATACCGTCCCAAAGGGCCGTGTCGTCCATACGATTCCACCCGGGCTGGCCATGGCTCCCCCATACTGGAGTCCCATGCCACCCAACTCTGGGCCTCACGGGGCACCAGCTTGTCGCAACTGAATGGCGCATAATTGAGCCATAATGGACTCATTATTGGTGACCCGAGCATGGGCCCAAACTCGCCACTCCACTGTGCAAACTCCGAATGCTGCTGTCAATCTGTTACACCACCCCTGACTGTACTCGCCCAGCGTCCTGGATTACAACCGATATGGCTGCATCTGATCCTCATGAAATACATGCCTGGGCCTCCGCCCCTGAGTGTGTCCGTCCTTGACTGGCCTGGCCCTCCAGACCGCTGGAGAAATCCGCTCTGTCAAGACATAGATGCCCTTCCAGCGAGGATCAAACTTCCTCCCTCTGTCGGCTGCTGCTACGGCATCATGCACCAACACCTGTTGCCCCACTGTGAATGTCATGGGCTTATGTAAAACCCTCTTGTCCCCCTTCTGGCGAGCTTGCACACTCCGCTCATGTGCATGCTGACGGTCAGCCTCAGAGCCATTCCATAGCTCTGTGGGCGTGTATCCAGTCACGTCATGCACCGTATTATTGATCAGCTGTAGACACTGAGGAAGAAAAAGGCTCCAGGGGGCTCGACGTCCAGTCGTCTCCATATAATGAAACCGTACCTTGCGTAGGCGGTCCACCAGTGTACGATTCAGGCGCTCCACTAGTCCAACTGCTCGATGATGGTGTGGTGGTATGAAAACTTGCGTCACTCCAGCCTTGGTACACCAACTCCGCATCTCCGCAGAAGTGTAAGCTGTGTCATTGTCTGTCACCAACACCCGAAAGTCCCCATACCGCTGTATCCACTCTCGTAGGCCTTTCAGGGCACTTCGGGTATGCGTTGAATGCAGGGCAGTCGCATGTACTCGCCTGGTAGCACTGTCAATAATGCACTGAATGTACCGGTTGCCTCCAGCTCCAGCAGGTGAGACTGGTCCAATGAAATCAGCATAGACCGTATGCCCAGGTTCTTCGGAATACGGTGGTTGTCCCCACCGTCGTCTTCGGAAACGGGGCCTGAAACAGGCGCAGATGCCACACAGTCTTAACTCCCGGCGTATCCGGCTGATCGGGATCTGAATGCCTTGACGCTTCAACATCTGGTGTACTTTCTTGGGTCCCCAATGCCCAAAGGCATGCTCACGCCATATAAGCCGCTCCACGTCACCTTCTTCCTGCAGGTCTAACATGACATCATCCACCGATTCGACTGACTCCTCCTCGCCACTGGTGTCCGTCATACCCCCAGGCTCATCCTGTGAGCCCATGGTCTCCCAGGCATCATCAGGATCACTGTGTCCAACATCTTCCTCCTCACTAGAGTCAAACATATCCAAATGATCATCAACGTCAGCTTCACCCGATGACTCCGATCCACTATGCTGACCCGCAATTGCCCCTATGATCTTCATGTCGTCACCTTCTGAGGCAAAGAACACTCCTGTGTGGTCAACACCATAACTGTTCCAATCTACTGGCATTACATCTGCATGTCCGACTGCTGGCTGACTCAGAAGATCCTGTCCGACACCACAGGCCACCCTCTGGTTCCCTTCAGCTTCCATCCACTTTGAATCACCATCCGCCTCCGCATACGTCATTAGCTGTGACTCTCGCCCCGTCATGGGTTCCCCTTCTGGCGGTAACATGATCGTATTTGCCAGCTGTTGGTCAGGAGCACGTACAGTACTGAACTCCTCAATTCCCAAACTGTGAAAGATGGCTTCATCCGTAATGGTGTCACATTCTGAGATGTCATCTGCAAATTCCGATGGGTTCGCGACTCCCATCAAAACTACACCACAGGTTTGGTCACCAGAGAAATCCATCTCCCGAAGATGACGCACAGGACGACTCAGCAGATCAGCCCCCTTGTTCTCTACCCCCGGGACAAACTTGATTTGAAACCCAGGCTCATTAGCAATCATCCATGCCCATCTATTATAGGCATGTACATCAGTGTCATACACCGTGCCTGACTGAGCCTTTGTTACTAAACTATGACTATCTGTTTGTATCACCACCGGCAGGTCTCCACGATACGGCTTAGTCCGCTGACAGGCCCATTGCATTGCCCCCAACTCCCCAAGATAGGACGAGGACATTTTTGGCCATTTCTTACTGCCCAAATCCACCAGCCGATGCTCCCCATCCCGGCAGGCAAACAACATGTAACCCACATGATTATTCGCCCAGTCAGTATTCAAAACGAAATGGAAACTGTCAGACTGGCCACCAGGTAGCATTAGCCACTCAGCATTGTCCAAAGCTGCCCGAAAAGCAGCCACCACATGCTGATTCAGCTTGGCTATATCCACCTTCTCACCAGCCTTCAACTTCCGCAAGTCTTCACGCGGTGGGCCCAGTATTATTTCAATGTTCTTCACAGTCCGACGGGTATATTCCAGGATACCAATCACTCTTTCCAGATCTTTTACCGTACGGACGTCCCCAATCTCCTTCATCTTCTGCCTAATAAAGTGCTGAAGTCCAACTTTCCCATCTCGAATCAAATACCCCAGGAAAACCATTTCCCGTTCACACCATTGTACTTTATCAAAGTTTACCTTTACCCCAAAGTGCTGGAACCGACCAAAAATGTCTAACGCCACTGCCCGTAGTTCGTCAGGTGTCTCTCCACCCCCCAGTACATCATCGCTGTACTGAGGTGCTACTATGTCCCACAGAATTTCAGCTACTCTTTCCCCAAACAATGGGGATGACCATTTCCACCCCTGCGGTAATCTAACCCACCTAAACCGGTCAGCCCCAAAAGTGAATCCAAAAAGATGTGACAGCACCTCATCTACAGGAACCCCAAAGAACCCATCTTTCAGATCTATTTTAATAAAGTACTTCCATTTGGGACATATTTCCCAGATCTTTCTCCACACATCCACCTGGGAAGTACCTACACTAGCAAAGTAGGTGTTCAGCTTTCGGAAGTCGTTGGTGAAGCGGTATGTTCCATTCGGCTTCCTGATGGGGAGTAACGGTGACATATAAATGTCTTCCCCAACAGATACCCTTTTCAAATACCCCCTTCTGATATAATCTTGAAGCTGGTCCCGGACCAGCCTCCGGTCCGACACAGATTCAACCATATACTATGTCCGTACACCACACTCAGGCGGGGGAGTCCATTGGACTTCAGACGCACGAACAATCAACCGCCTCATTGGTTCTTTTACAGGATGCTGACTCAGGTCCCCCACTTCTGGAAACATTCCCATGACTTCCCTCTGAATCAGCTCCCCTGTCACCTCAGAGTTCTGAACCGATACCACCTCCTTCACCCCTTCGGCAAACCGCTGAATCCGTACTTTGCCCCCTAGTACATTCACCAATACCGTCCGTGGGATCAACTGGATCGTTTCTCTCGTGGCATTAAAAATGTGTACTCTCAAACCCCCTCCTGCTGTCACTACCAGATCAGATACGGTCCCTGGCTTACTAAGCCCACACGTCAAAGTGACTTTCCCTTGACACAGCACCTTATATGGTGGGTATACGATTGTCACCTCCCCAGGAGGAAGAAAACATGCCTTCCCAGCCATTATAGATACTGACGACTCATTATTAACCCGGACAGCTGTACCACCCTTTTTATCTAAACTCCATAGTTGTACTAAAGTGGCGACACCTCGACGATTATTCAACCCCTGGTCAGTTCCAGACTCTAGTTTTTTGAATCCATCACCTCAGCGTCTCCCTCCTTCACTACTGTGACGTAGGCAGAACACTTGATGACGTTGCCCGTTCCGAAGTCCTTCAGCTCCCGAGACAAGCAGTCCACTCCCAAGCTGAGGTCATGTAGTGTCGGGAAACCAATGATAGGATGCTTCACATCGGGGGAAACAAGGAAATTCACCCCCTTCCGTATCTGGGACGACGGTCCGATACGCAGCGAAGTCCTGATCTTCCCGACAATCTGTCCCATCTTGCCGTCAAATCCCATGACAGCTGGCATCTGTCCCTGCTTGTTGTACGGGATGCTCCTCTCCTCCACCATCCCTTGTGGCAGTATGTTGACCTCAGATCCCGTGTCAATCAAACACCGGTCAAACTCCCTATTGTGGATCAGGGCGGCAGCAAACATCAGTGTCCTGCCATCCACCTCAAACTGGGAGTCTTCAATGACGTCATCATTTATAGCCGTTGCCGTACTGGTCGATGGAAGTGCCTCTGTCCCCGTCAGGGCCTCCTGTGAGGTGGCATTCATTTCTCGGATGATGGCCGCACGCCTTCTCTCCTGTTTCCGCCTGCGTGCGTCAGCTTCAAACTGAGATATCTTGTGGCGGATACAATCTTGGGGTGGATGGAAGCCAGCCTTACAGATTGGGCACAGACCCGCCTTGTCCGCCTTCACCTTCACATCAGGGGGCTGCATAATCTCAATCTTCGGTGGCAGTTGGACACCTTCACCCACCACCTTCGCCAATTTGTCCGCCAGATTCATCAGCTTCTCCACCTTGGCCAGTCTCTTGTCGAGAGTTGCCTCACCTCCCTTCTTCCCTGACAGGCTCTTCCAGAACTGCCACGTGTCATGGATGGCCATGAAAATGGGAAGCTTCCAGAACGCCTTCCAAGCAGAGTGGATCAACTGCACCACCTCTGTCATGCGTCGTACAGTCGTCACACTGATGTTGATGCCAATAAAGACGACAATGGCGGCGATGACTTGACCCAGAATGTTCATGTTGCCCCGGGCAACATAACTCATGGTCTTCAATGACTGGAGCATGTAGCCGTACGGATTGCTGACGAACTCTGACGGGGCGCACAATGCAGCATCCACCATGTACAATACACACGTGCGGACAGAAGTGCAGTTCACAATGGATGGCGCCACCAACGTCATCTTTGATGACGCATCTTCATGGTCAGTCTTGGGGCCACTATGCGCACTCGGTCCGTCACTCTCCTCCTCCAGCTCCAGCTCTTCGACGATCCATTCACGCTCGGCACCCCACATCCCGTCCCATGCTCGACGGAATAACGACTTCCTGGCTGATCCCCTCGACGATTCCTCCCGTACAGCCAGCACCAGGGTAGAAATCTTGTCACTCATCTCCCGCATGGCCACGCGATGTCGCCTCAGCTCCTCGCGCGCCGCCGCATTCTCCTTTGCCAGCGCAATGATCCTCCTGTCTTCCGCTGGCGACTCACTTCCGCCTAACAGATAAGGCGTAGATGACGGTGGGTCCAGACCGTCGAATCGCAGTCCGGTGGCCTCGAAATCATCATCCGAGGCAGTCGGGCCGATCGTATCCGACACATCTTCCACCGTCAGGGAAACCACATGTCCACATAACGCGATGACCAGTCCCAGGATGCATGCCCATGCTCCGAAACCATGTAAAGATCGGTGCCGACCGATGGCACGACCCTTCGGGGCTTGCGCAATGGAATACGACATGCGGAATCGATAACACCGTGTCGTATAGGGATGAGAATCGCTTCACACAGGACGCTGGGCTTATCCCCCGTAAGGGAACCACCCGCCCGACCTTCAGGTCCCACCCTCAGTCAGAGAGGCGGCCTGTTGAGGTGCACCGACCGTAAGGAGCAAATGTCTTACAGACCGGGGGCGGCTACAATGCGCACCCCCGCCTTCTTATACATCTCCCATGTTCTCTCATACGACAAAATCCAAAAAGGTTCACTCAACGGTCCAAGGGTACATCCAGATCTCACCACAGCCTCACATCTCGATTCTCTATCCTTCTGACCCGACGCTCCACCCCACCGTCCAATTCACCAGACTCAACTGATCCTACTCCCCCTTAATATGTCACTTTCAACGCAAAAACATCTCCCAGGTGTCCTCCCGTCAACCCCTGGGCATTCCCTTGATCCCCATATACGGTCCAGTCAGGGTCTACCTGTCACATCAATAGAAAACCTACCCGGCCGCTGGGTCCCGCGCTCCGCGACCGCACCGTCACCCATGCTTCTCAGTGGAGGGCGTCTTCTCGCGGTCGAACTCGGGAAAGGGCTTGTGGCCCTGGAGCCAACCCTGGATCTCCACTCGTATGGCGTCAAACCTCCACTTCTCCTTGATGTCCATGTCGCGGGCATGCCATTCGCCTATGGCCCTTCGCAAGGCAGGCGAACGAAAATCTTGTCTTGGGGGTGTGGGCGGCAGCCGCATCACGAACGAGCGATCTTCATCCAGACGACGCAGCTCGTTGTCCTCCGCCAGCGCTTCCTCCACTGAGCTTGCCGCCAAACGCTGGTGGAAAAACTCGTCGATGACCCTCAGCCTCGCTGCCCGAATGTCATCCTCAATATTTGTAAGCGCCCTCCAAATCACAGGCTTGTTGTCCAACGCCCGCAACTCGGGGACCTCCACATCCCGCCGTGCTGCGTCCCAGGCTGGCTTGAGTCCCATGTAACACATGGTCTCAAACTGCATCACAATTTCTGCCCTCACAGCGGGGGCGATCTTGCACATGTCCAGCGAAAGCTGGAACTCCATGCCCGCCGTCTGGACCGCAGCGTATATATGTCGGTCGTCTGAAAGAGATGCCTCCCAGACTTCCAACAAAGCCTTCTGGAGGTCTCGCGCCCGCCGCCATGCCGTGTCCTCCTGGGGCTGTCCGTTCGACCCCGATGCATGCACCTCAGGAGCTGCCAGACGCGCCACCTGGAATTCTTCCAACTGTCCGCAGATGTCCTTGACCTCATTCAGGCCCGGCAAGGCCTGCGCATGCCTCCACTCCAGTACCTTGTCCAGGCAAGGAGCATGCGAAGGGATGCTCGGAGCGCCAGACATCTTACTTACGGCAAGCGGGCCGCAGTTTCAGCACACTCCACGCTTACACACTGCGTCGAAACCGCATGGATCTCTCATGCATGCATCGCCCTAACCACCGGTCCGCACTTGCCCGATGGGTGGAGTCATGGAGTCACCTCCCGAGTACTCCGAGCGACTGGTTTCCACCAGTAACCATCCACGGCATCTCAAAAAATCCCCCTAACTTTCCCAATGCTTCACCAAATGAAAAACTGAAAATACCATTCGCTTCCTAAATTAATTCCGCATTACCCTGTATCATTTCCGCTTCTTAATGACCGCCTTTTCCCCATAATGATCGCCTGAAAGGCGTGTACCCAAACTGGCTCATTGCCGTGCAGCCCACGATGCCACAACATACAGTCCAAAATGACAGCGCCCGATACCGCCCGATTCTGCCACCGATTACCGCGATTCCTCATCACAGCGCGCCCACGCCCATTTCCCACTGAGTCATCTCCGGGGCCCGTCCGTGGAGTCGCGGAGCTGGCCACCCCGCAAACCCCCTCGCTGCCCCGCCCAGGCCTCCGGGCCGGTGCGTTTCTCCCACAGGGGCGCCGCCGCAAACCTTTCCCGGTCAGATCGGCGGGAAGCCCCTCCTCCATAAACCCACCGGCTCAGATTGGCACGGGTGGCCTTGCGCGCAGTCTGCACCCGCCCGGACCATCGAGTCCCAGCCACTCGGGTCCGGGGCTTTGGGGTCGGGGGCTCTTGACCGAGAGGGCCCCGCCCTGCAAACGTTACGGGCAGACTGAAAGGCCTCAGGGAGGCGGTCGCTTTCCCCCGGCGGAAGGGGGCTAACCCGGCACGGGTGCGTGAGACCACCGTGCGGCTGCACCCCTCCATCGCCGGCCCATGGGTGCGCACGGAGCCGCCCGATCCCACAGTGGGCATTGCTCCGATTTTCCGCGGCAGGATCCTTCCCTGCCTTCCCCTGGACGCGTAGAGTGGGTCGCCTGCCCGCGGGCAGGAACTGCGTGGCGGTGTGGGGATTCGTTGCCCCTGGGGGTGGCGCAGAGCCCCCCCGAGTCGCGTGGCTTCCGATGTACTTCCGGGGCTGCGCTGATGAGTTGGCCAGGTTACGTGAGAGTTTCTGTCGGGTTGTCGCTGACCCTGGGTCCTGTCGCCGTAGCCGATGCTGCCGATACCGTCCCAAAGGGCCGTGTCGTCCATACGATTCCACCCGGGCTGGCCATGGCTCCCCCATACTGGAGTCCCATGCCACCCAACTCTGGGCCTCACGGGGCACCAGCTTGTCGCAACTGAATGGCGCATAATTGAGCCATAATGGACTCATTATTGGTGACCCGAGCATACGTTTACGTTTTCACGCGTAAACACAGAAAGCGGCAATTTGTTGTTACGGGTATACATATGTAGTTCTCGGGCGAGTTGGGACACACAGGTTACATGACGAAGTGGCAAACAATGATCAGTCTTCCCGACCCTCGAGCACCCGCAACACAGTGTCCACCTCGCCCTCGACAAGGGCAACGACGTCGCCGGACAAGTGTCGTTTTCTGCTCATTCCGGAGCGTCTGGCACTCCCCGGACTCCGCGAGTGTGTGTGTGAATACGCGCAGTGGTAAAACCTGGAACTTTGCACCACAGCAACGCAAAAGTACGAGGCAGCTTTCAGGATCCCTGTCTTGATGTGCCACCAATGTTGGCCTTTGATGAGTCCCTCAAACAGAGAAGCAAGACAAGGCGAGAAACGCAGCTGCGGTGGATATTGAACATGTATTACTTCGCATATTCGGGGAAGCCGCTGCGGAGGGGTTTGGGGTAGGGTGGGGGGGTAGAGCTTCGAGAAGAATGCGCACGGTGCACTGGGCTGCCGTACAAAGACGACCAATTCTAGCAGTAAATGCATGCGGGCGTTTAAGTACGTTCAACACATGCAAATCCGATTCGGTCACATGGCGTGCTTTTATTCCGGGTGCACGGATATGCACGTATCATGGTGATACGGAAAGTCCCCAACACTGATTGATGCACAGCGGATACTGACGGGCTGAATTTATGCGCCGCTCAGATTGTGATGACCCTTGCTGCGCTCTGGCTCTTACAGGCGCAAACGGCGGCGAATTAGGAACCTGTTGCCCTTGAGTGGATCTAGGATGGGGGGCTTGGCTTTCGGATGGCATAGTCTCTGGTACCGAGGCAGCAGGTGAGGCCGCCAAGGAATGGTCTAGCACTGATACTGACTGACTGGATTTGTACGTCCAGGCTTGTTATTGACGCCGTAAACACAGATCTTATTTACGTTTTTACGTGTAAAAATAGTTTTTACATTTTTGTGAGCAAAAACGCGTAAAAAGACATAAATACAACGCAAAAACAGCCCCGTGTACATAAGGACAGTACATGCAGCTTTCGGGCTCCGGGGAATGGCATCCTGACGCACTAGAATGGACATAAGACGAATTTTGTTCCACTACATCGTGGCCATCGCCGAGTGGGAAGTAGACGCTGTGTTGCGGGCGCATACGGGGGCGGACCACTGATCACTGTACGCAACCTCCATCATGTAATCCGGGTGTCACAGCGAGCAGTAAAAACATAAAAACCGCTGTAAAAGTAGCTTCTTTCGCAAATTTACTTTTTTACGCATAAAACCGTAAATGTAAGAATGTAAACATATACGCAAATTACTAGCCTGTGTATGTCGTTGAGGTTGTAATCGCAAGAGCACTTAAGTAACAAGCTTGTCGTAATTATTAGCCCAGAACCAAAATACGGAATAATGCTCACACTTTTTCATGGATCCGCTCCCACCGTCATCCGTATTTTTCAAGCCTGATTCGCCACGGGCGTGCGCGATGCTTGCCTCGTTTTGGGGGCGTTGGTCGAACGAACAACAACTGCGTTCGTTGCAAAAAGCAAGAACAAGGACAAGCAAGAGCACCCGGACGCCGAAATGTGATGAAACACTTCGGACTCCAGAAACAAGCCAAGGAAGAGCAAGGCGTCGTGCGACGTTGTCTTGCAGGGGGCCTGGCCCCCACACATCCGGGAAGCTTCCTCGACACGTCACAACTGCCAACAGTGTCGCAACACGGAACGCCCCCCCTTTTTCCATGATCACCGCATCCACTCCCAAAATGATTCCCGCGCCCTCGGGCATGACAAATGCCGGGCCCCCGCCACCGGGCCCCTCTGCGCCGCCGGTGGGCCCCCCCTCCGCACCTTCTAGAACTCCGTGGACGGCCGCGCCACCGCCCAGCCCCTAAGCCCCTCTTCCGCCACCCCTCCCCGGGCGTACCACGGCCAGCCAGCCAACCCACACCGACTCAACTCTTTCCGCCTGCCCGATCCTCCTGGTGCACATTTCGGCTGCCGCGATCACCAAACAGCGAGCGAGCGAGTCCGGGGGCGTGAGATTAATTTTGACCGCGGGCATTTTGGGTCGCCTTCGCGCCGGCGGCACCGCCTGATCGGAGGGCGGCGGCCAGGATGTTCGGGGGCGACTTCTTCGGCGGGGGCTTCCCGGGGATGGGCAGCCAGCGGCCGCGCGGCAACAACACGCGGTACTACGAGATCCTGGGCGTGGACAGGAACGCGTCGGACGGGGAGATCAGGAAGGCGCACAGGAAGCTGGCGCTCAAGTACCACCCGGATAAAGGTGGGCGGCGGGGGGGATTAACGGAGGGTGGGGTGGCCTGGCTGGAGTGGGGTGGAGGGGCCTGGTTTTGGATTTGCGTGCCGGCTGCTGTTCTGGCCGTTCTGCCGCATCACCGTGGCTGTGTATGTGGTTAGGGGGGAAGAGGGTTCTGTGTGTGTGGGTGGGTGGGTGGGGGAGAGGGGTCTGTGGGTCGATTGGTAGGGGATTAGCCAACGGGAGGCTGCGTGGGTGGCCGGGCCGGGGCCAGGGAGGGGGATGTGCTTGGGCGACGGGCGGAGCGAGCCGGCGGTGACCCTGGGGCGTGTGTGGCCGGTTTTCGCAGCGGGCGCCAACGCCGATCCCGAGAAAATCAAGGAGATCAACGAGGCGTACGAGGTGCTGAAGGACCAGGAGAAGCGGAGGCTGTATGACGAGGTGAGCGCACGCCGAGGCAGGGTCGTCCCGCCGGCGCCCACGGGAGCCCTGCACCCCTCCGCGCTCCCGCCACCCCCCCAGGGTGGTTTCCCTCGGCCCTTCGCCCGCCCGCTGGCCTCTGAACTCCCCTTTGAAAAAAGCAAAACGCGCTGCTCGCGGCTCATGCGCCCGGCATGCCCTCCCCTTTCTGGCCGCCTTCTTCCTTACTAGAGCGCGCTGGGCGGTCCCCGACCTCTCGCTGCCCCGCCGTCCGCCCGAAGCGCATCATCGAATCCCTCCGCCGCGGGATCGCCTCGCTTCCCATGCGCCCCACCCGGCCGACGCCGATCCATTTGCCTGGTGCCGCAGTACGGGGAGGATGCCGTGAAGGAGAACGGCGGCCGCCCGGGCGGTGGCGGCATGGCGGACATCTTCGACCTGTTCGGGGGCGGCGGCGGCGCGCGCAGGAGGTCCGAGCCCAAGGGCGACGACATTGTGCACAGGCTGCAGGTCAAGCTGGAGGATCTGTACAAGGGGACCACTAGGTGAGGATGGGGCGGACGGTTGAGGAGCAGTGCGCGGCGGACGTGGATGGTCCGCGTGCGGCTGGGAATGCCATTTGCCTGGTCCTTTCGGCTGGTTATGAAATCTGTGGGGGCTGGCGTAGCTCAGCCGGGCGCCAGGGGTCTTGTGCATGGGCAGTGCTGGGTTGCAACCTGTCAACCAAGCTGTTGTCTGACCATTGTTGATTGGGATGGCCATGTGCAGGCCCGATGGGGGCCCTGGATGCTTTTAGTGCTGAGAGTTGCGTGCGGGCTGTGCAGGAAACTTGCCCTGAACCGTATGGTGAAGTGTGATCAGTGCAACGGCGTTGGCACCAAGTCGGGGAAGACCTTCAAGTGCATGGTGAGTATGATACCACCGGTGTTGCAGGAACACATTCCGCGCTATGCCTTGGTGGAACTTGATGATCCACTCCCAGCAGAACCCCAGACATAGCAAGACTAGTGCTGAGGGTGCTGGAAGTGTGCAAGCATCCAAGCACAAGCATGCACACTTGTGTTTGCGTTTGGATGCTTGCACACTTGCTGGCAACTTTCTTACCCCATCACCCGCATCTGAGAGCGCTTATTGCATCGCCGGCTTGTGAATGAACATACCAGGTTAGGGTGTGTGATGCTTGCTGAATGTCTTGAACGTCATCATGTGGCGCCACAGGTGTGCAATGGAAGTGGGCTGGAGGTTAAGATCAAGCAGTTGGGGCCGGGGATGATACAGCAGATTCAATCGCGGTGCAGCAACTGTGGGGGCCAGGGCTACAGCGCACCATATGGTACGATATCTGGTGGTTCACTGGCGATGCTGCATAGTTCAGCAAGATCTTAACGGAAAGTGCAGCATGTGATATAATCTCCAACACACAAAAGAGACCAACATCGGATCAGCCACATCACTTTGGGAGGAATTTGCTGCGCAGTGTTGTGCTGTCAGCTGGCGTGTGTTTTGATGGCCTGCGCTGCCCTGGCTTGTTGGTCACCAACCTGCTGTGGCGGTTTGCAATGGATATGCGAGACATTGTCGTTTGAGTCTCGGCCATTGTATCCCCCAAGGGAATGTTTATCTGCATGTACTTCTGTAAGAGTATGTGGGAAGACAATCTGCACACTAAGCAAAGGGGCTGTCTGGTTTCCTGCACACATCGCCACACCTTCTCTGCCCCCAGCTCACGGTCTTGTCCCTCCTTGTCTTGCAGAGGACAGGTGCCCAACGTGCAGTGGAAAGGGCCTGTCCAAGGAAAGGAAGGTCTTCGATGTGACGATAGAGCAGGGCATGAGGGATGGTCAGAAGATAACCTTCCATGGGGAGGCTGGCTACTCCGATCCCAACATTCCACCGGGCAACGTCGTGTTCGTCGTGGAGGCCAAGGAGCATGCCTTGTTCAAGCGTGTGGGCATTGACCTTGTTATGGAGAAGAAAATCAACCTGGTTGAGGCGCTTTGTGGTGGGACTTTCTACATTAACCACCTGGATGGCCGGGTGCTGAAGTTCTCTCCGCCGGCGGGGGCGGTCCTCAAACCCGACTCGTGGCACAGGATGGATGAGGAAGGGATGCCGATACATGGCCGACCCATGGTGCACGGCAACCTGTACGTGCACTTCGACGTGGAGTTCCCAGACTCGTTGAGCGAGGGCCAGCGTAAGGCCGTGTCCAAGGCGCTGGGCGGCCCGGGCACGTCGTCGGCTGACCACATGGTGGACGACGAAGTGGAGGTGGAGATGAGCCCCGTGCCGGACATCCAGGATGAGTTGAAGTCGCGGGCACGCTTCGGCAAAGAGCATGGGGCGGCTTACAACAGCGACGACAGCGACGAAGAAGGGTTCCCAAGGGGGCAGCGCGTGCGCTGTGCACAGAGCTAGGAGGGGCCCTTTGGCAGGGGCGCGCCCTGGCAGGAACACAAGCAGGCTTCGCCGGCGGCTTGCGAGGAAGAGGATAGCTTAGGAGCAGTTGAATGGGACGGTCTTGTGCATCACTGGTTTGAGGATTGGGCCGTTCCCTGCAGGCTCGCTGGATGGTGCCTGCTCACCCGGGTCTCCCTCGAGGCGACGACTGCGTTATCTATTGTCATGCTGTTTGGACGGACTTCAGGTGCTTGTGCGCTTCACGATGGGCCAGGCGCTGTTGCTTGAGCTGTCCACCGCCGGCCACAGGTTCGTTGCTGTCCCTGAGAATTGCATCCCAAACGCCAGTGTGCTGGCCTGGGCTGGATCACTCCATGTGACTGTGCCTTGGGCGGCAGCGCGAAGGGACGCCAGTAGTGGGGAAGGGCATCACATGTGAAGACCAAGACGGTTTCATGGCGCTCACTCAGTGCCAATGTGTGTCCCTTCTGTGCGGGGCTGGCAACAGGATGTTCGGCGAGTCCTGGCTGTCTTGTCTGGAAGGGTGCACGAGTTTGTGTCTGTCCGTGACAGTGGGTGGCTTTGTTTCCCTTGCCAGTAGCGCCCAGTGCTGGGGAGGGCATGTAGGTTATTGCGAAGACCGTGTGTCTTGTTTCACGCTGCTGAAGCCTGCAGCCTATCTGGCAGCCTGCACGTGTTGCGGGACTTCGCCGATTTGCACCTTTTCTAAATGGGCCCTTGTGGTGATTATCGCTCTAGGGGAGGGGATACATGGGGTGGGGTGCCCATGGCTGTGGCGTTCATTCTTTGGGTCATTCCCGTCTTGTTGGAACCGAGGAGGAAAAAAATATGTAAAAAGCGCTTTAGCGGGCACAGCTGTGCGGGGTCGCTGACTTGCTGCATGAGCGACTGCTGTGGGTGCAAGGGCATGCCGTCCGTTTCTCCAGGGAGCAACACAGCTGCACACGCCAGACGTTGGGGTCGACGCTGTCCTCTTCGCCATGGGAGACGAGATGAGCACACTGCTGAATGCGAGAGGCAGGTGAAGCGGTTGGTGAAAGCTGTTGTGCACCCGGCCCCTTTTTTGTGGGGAAGTACCGCACACAGCTTGCCATGATAGCAGATGTGCGGTCGTTCTTTATGTCGACATGTGTCGGGCAAAGCGCCGACACGAAACCCTCCCAGCCCTCGCGAAGTGAGAATACAGATTGCCGCCAAGGAACCACGACAACTGTCGACAGATAATGACGTCATTATCGGGTTGACCGAACACTCTTGCGCGCACTCACAGGCGGTCGCTCCCAAGCGTGGGGAGCGAGGCCGCAACCAGATGCGTTACGGGATGAGCGTATCAGCCAAATAACAATCACTGCAATAACGTTCATTTACTTCCCACTGTAAGCACGCCATATATCACATACAGTAACCATTCCCTTGCCCTAACAGTCATCATGCAACCCATTCTCAATCATAATGGTTTCACCTAAAGGCAGGATCATTGCCACTACGATAGGTTTGCACACCCTTCAGCATCAGAAAACGTTACCACTGTGCTTTTTGCTACACATTTGCATTTCAGAGCGTTACTTCTATTGTCTATGTTGCTCTGCAGAAATTTTACTAGAAGAACCTTATTTATTTTATTGTTTTGTCCGCAAAAAAGGGCCAAGGGTTTAAAAATCTATGCTACACATAACACAATCCACTCCCCGTCCCCCCATATGGATCGCCACAACACAACCGAGCAGCACCCCATGAGCTCTGTACCATCAACCTCCATTTTATGGATTCCAGTGGACCCTCCCCTGTACCAGAGTTTCTGCCTACTCTGCAACAGCCAATTCAGGAACGGAAAGCATACAATCGCCCCATCTCTTTACAATAATTTTGATTCAGGGTGCAGGAGTCCCTTGTGTGTCCTTTCTTTCTACACTCATGCTTCACGAGACATTGCCACTATGGATCTCGCTCTGTTGCCCCGTTCATTGTGCACTGCATGCAATTGGGACCCTGCGACTGCCCATGATGCGGGCGTGTGCTCTTTTTCTATACAGCTGAGTCGCACGCGTGGCACATGCAATTTGCCCGTCAGACAAGAACTTGCATAGCTGGGATACAAATGAACACAATTGTAAACCTGAGGACCCAACCCCCCTTATAGCCGTAAAGAGTGTTGAGCCCTTCCAACGTGTGATACGTGTTATAAGCGCAACCCTTAGTTCCCTTGTCTCGTACCCTGAGATGTGGCACAACATGCCCGCCATGTTGATCGTGCTGAAGGTTTGGACGGCCACAAGGCCAGCCGACAATTCTGTTGTATTGAATGATGATTTTGAATTTTTTCCCCACAGTGAACTGAGACTAAGGCTTCAATGGAACTCATGACTCAAGCACAACTCTGGCACACCCTCCGCCGTCAAGCAGTTGGGAGTTTTGTAATGGGCAGGCCAGCCAGTGGTGCGGATCCAATTCATGCGACGGCTGCAGTGTCTGGCTGCAGGCCGCCTGAAATATTGGGGCTTGCTGCACTCGTGCTCCATCGCAGGCAGTCCCAGACTCACGGCAGCCAGCATACCTGGCTTGTTACCGTGTGTTGTTACCACACAACAATTTTGATCCGCTAACTGAAGTATGGGGTCCCACCCCATTAGGAGTGATGAAAACTCAGCATGCTCTGTTGAAGTTATTCATTTCCAACCTTTAAAAAGCATGGCAAATGATGTAATCAACTTCATTGACCTCATCTACAAATCAGAGGCTGTGGACTACAACGACCATTTAAATGATATCGGATTGCATCCGGCAACAGAACGATATACAAACTGTGGAATTGAAGATGAACAGCATCGACAAGAGGACCCACTTATAGCTTAGCGTCCGAAGACACAGCCAGAAGCGCAAAGGCTGTTACGACATGAGCAGTTGTTGATTAGGAAAAGCCTAAATATGGCACAAGAGCAAGCTGCCATATGAACAGGAAAAGGAGCACGATTGAAGGATAGCGAATCCATAACAGAACTCCAGGATGGAGAGGACGGAACACCTACAACACAATTGTAAAGACAGAGTCCGCATCAGTCAGATGCAGAGACAATCAGCTGGAAACACGACTTTCTGCATATGTAAAATGGGAAATCAAGCAGGATCTGTTACAACGTCATGTCGCGTGACTCCTGATCATCGATTCCACCTTATGGCGTCAGTTTCAGTCATCAGTTCACTCCAACTCAGTCCAAGACCAATCGGTCACCGTGCAACATCGACTGCCACAAAAATTCTGCCTACCAAACACCATCTTTGACAGCTTCTACAAGCCAGTCCGACACCAAGGCACAGCCCAAAAATCCAACATCAAAAACGCCCAAAGACAATCGCCAAACAGTTGCCAATGCATTCGCCGGCCCCTCCGCATTGCATCCTGCCGCCTTGCAGCTTCTTCGAAGCCACGGCAGCCACATGCTATCGCCAAGTGGAGAGTTCGAGGTTTCTCATGGCCCGGTGGCTGGCCATTGGGAATCTCTGGCTCTCGCGATGGTATTTGGACAAGGTGGATTGCCGGAGGCCTACTGGTGTTTCGGGATGGTCGCCATCCTTCCTTTCAACGACGAGTGGCTTGGCTCACATGAGGATTTGGCTTGGCTTCGTGAGTAATGCGAGGATGGCGAGGAATCGACAGGCAACAGCTGCAAGAGGACGCTTGGGCGGCGCACCATTCAACGATGCACACACAGCTCACTTGCAAGCATCGACCTGCACTTTGGGAGTGCCCCGCATGGAACCGCATTCACAAGCCTGATGCTCTGTACTGGCCATGGACACTGCTGGCACGGCCACATCCCCATCGGCCATACAGTGGGATTGGCACCCAAGGCTCTCGGCAGTGATCGAACGGGAAGGGAACCACGAACACGCATGGAGTTGAGTGGAGTTGAATTATTACTATTAACACATACATCTCAACGTGAAAGTAAGCATTTCTTTTTCAGATCGCCCAGAATGGCGAATCGAAGAAGAAGGCATGACGCGCTGGAAATAAGTTGTGAACCACCTCTGGAGTGTCAGAGATCTTTATACTGCAACAGCGTGAGTTTGACGTACAGACAAAGTCCAATACAGATGTGTTGTTGTCAGTGGTGTTTGACAAAACCATCGCGATCGTTGCCAGGCGCCTGAACGCCAGTTTGCCACCATACATGAAATTCGAAACATGGGCAGAGGAGCATGCATGGAGGAGGGCCATCAAACAGTACATGCAAGCAGCACAGGCCTGTACCGCAGGCCAGAACGATGCGATTCCCGGTGGAGACATCGTTGTACCGCAGAGGTTCGGAATCACCGAGGACAACGCAACAGCAGCTGCCCCTGCCCCGCCACCCGGATTTGGAGGATCGGAGGAAGGTGGCAGGGCAGTAAAGAACTTCTATCATGATTTCGGCGGATGGTGGGGCGCTGGATTGGGACTGGACGTGGGGTAAGCTTGCGGATGATGCGAAAGGACAACGGCATGGAGGAAGCCAGACGGCGCATAAACAACCGTCCCAGGAAGGAGCAAGAGGATGGGTGGCATCCTGGAGATCCCGACTGGACTATGATGTGACGGGACACTCCGGGGACGGGATAGGATTGGGCGGGTTGGATTGGGTGATTGGTTGAACCTGACACAGAGGGAATTACGGGAGAACATGAAAATATGATTGACAGTTGTACTTGATGGATCTCCTACATAAATAGCCGTCGGAGTCTCTGCAGGCCTTTGGTGTCAAGTGCGTTTGTCCCAGCCGCCTGAATAGCCACCCATCACACCAGAGCCCCTCGCCATGCTCGGTCCCATCTGGCCCTGCCCTCTCGCGGTACCCATGTGTCTGTGAGCCTGCCCAAAGTAGCCTCGTGGCTTCCTGGCATGTCTGACACTTCTCGTGGAGTTGAGGACGTTGACACAGGCGAATTCTGGAGATTCTGAGGGCCGTGTTGCATCACGCAATCGTGGTTGCTGGTGTTGGGGTACGATAGCGCCCCAAGAGGTGCGGAGCGGTCGGCGTGTGCAAAGATGGAGGCTTTGGCTGAGCTGCGCTGCGCGGTTTATGGACAGACTCCATGGGAGGTGCAATGTCAGACATGGAATCGCCGGTTATAATGATTGTGGGTTCCGAGATGGCGATTGCTCTTGTCAAAGCCATTGGAAAGGGGATCAGTTTGATGGACCAAGGGATATGCCGGATTGGAAAGTGTGCGATCGCCTCACTCGGCCTGATGAGATGGCTGATGGGCATTGATGAGATAAAGATAGACCGCATTCTGTGGCTCGTTGAAGTTGTGTACCGCTCCGTAGGCCTGTTTTTATACTCAACTCAACGGCCGCCATGTTCTCCTCCATGAGGCATATTTTGCAGCCTGCAATTGCTTGTGGCTTTCGTGCCCATCCCAAATTCGCATGGCAGATCACATGCAACGCAGTGTTGCAGCCAAAGTCCCCCCCCCCCTCCACATCTGTGCCGTCAGAATGATTGGCTCTGCTCTTATCTTTGCACAGAGGCCTGGTCCCGCATCTCCCAAAAATTTACCCTATCCGGGACCAAGTTTAGCCAACCCTTGAGAAGCACCACCATTTCAAAATCAGCATCGTGTTCTTCATAGCTGTTGTGTGAGATGGTTGTGCAGTCTGCTTGCGCTGTTGTAAAAGAGCGAAACAGTCTCCCACGTGCCTTTGGCCGCAGCATCTCAAATCCGTATGATAGTCTGTCCCATGGTGCATCCGTTACATCCCGTGGGGAGCCGCTTTCCGTCAAATCTCCCAGACATCTAGGCAGACTGCTGCGAGAATGTGTCGAGTCTTGGGAGTAATTTTCCAATCACTGGGGACTGCCAAAAGCGATTTCCACTCGTCTGCTACTTTCGTGACATTTCTATCGTTTTCTCTCTTCACACCAAAGATGCAATCTCTGCGGCGCCTGGCGATTGATGTAAACTACGTACGTCCATGCTTGAAAACGCTCGAAATTGCGAAGTGCAGCATAAGCACCTTCCAACAGTATTGCTTTATTGGCTTGCTCTAGCCATTCCCGCAGTTAGGTCATCGGCAAATGAGTCGTGCAGCCCCAATGGGGCAGGGGCCAACCCACTTCGACATCGGCACCTAATTTGATAGCAGCCGGTTGGGAAAACACAGTGACTCGATGGTCAACCAAACTGATATCGAAAACAAATGAAGGTGACACCAACTGCTGTTGCAATTTTTCGCTGATGTTGTTTCTCTCTGGCAGTTGGTGTATTCTAAACTCCAAAACCAAGCATCCAAAATGCGTACTGTTTCATCGAGATTACAGACCCACTTTACCACAGACGAAGGCATTGATGCAGCGTTGCACTGCGCCACCGCGCACGCAGTGGGCAGCATATTGCAATTTTCTTACTTTCAAGTTTGCGTGCTTTGGAGTAATGTCTACTTTTTACCTCCTTTATCTTTTGATGGATGTCATGCATGACATGTCATGCGTGGTGCTTCACCCCCATGTCACTTTGTAGATGCATCGATCAGTCTGCGGCATTTGATAAACAAATGCATTGTTAAATGAGTCATGTGCGCATACAATGAATGCACATTGACAAAAAGCGCGTGCAAAATAATCTTTGTTAACATTGAATGCCAACACATGAATACGAATACGGTACAAACTTGAGTATGAACACATGCATATAATTAGAGCAACAGGTTTTACAAACGGAGGATCACTTAACAAGAGATGGAGTCCACTGCAGACGCGCTGCCAGGCATGCGCCTTCACCTGAGACTTGATGACTACACTCCCCAGGGCATGACAACCGAACTCCAAGATGGGGCGCTACCGGCTGGCGTGCAGCCACATGTGGTCATGCAGCTGCTCCATGTTGGATCCGAAAATTTCATCCACACGCTTGCCCTTGTGGTAGAAGGTAAACGTGGGAGTGTACTCCACGTGCTGCAACAGATCCAGGCTTCCTTCACCGAAGATGTTGGAATTTAGGAAATGTGAAGAACTGCACATTGTGCAATCATTTACAACCAAGCACATGTCCTTTGCTATCGTGTCATGGAGACCATGGGCGACGCTCAGCCATGTAAACATCAGGCAGACTGATCACCCAATTAGTGACGCAGGGCTTGGCAAGGCAAGGAGAGGATGGCCCTTAGGTAAAGCCGCAAGCATGTGCTCAGTACCTTAAACACAGACTGCCTCGCCACATGATCACCTTACTGATTTGGGAAAATACCCTAAAATGCACTATGGTCCATACCAATGGCTCCAGTGATGTCAGTCGGCAAGCATGCAGACAAATCAGGTTTACAACAAAGGCAGTGTTACTGCAGTGCTTGATGGTGTTTTGGCAAACACATCTACGGTGAATTTTGTCTTGTACTTTGCACTCCACGAGTGAGGACAATGCCCATCCCACCCTGTGGCTACCGCACCTGTGCCTCTTTCTTCAGATAATCGATCTGGGCGACGGCATAGCTGAAGGAAGGAAACTGCAACGAAATCGGTCAGTCATTCAGCCAGTCAGTCAGTCGATCAGTCGGTCCCACTGGCCAATTGTCAATCAATCAACAAACAATCATTGCATACAAGAAATAGGAGGCCAATGTGCTGACTGCACTGCAACAAGCTGGCACAGACATTTCTTGTAGCATGCCATGGCGCAGAGTCTGCACCAAGATGTACAGCCTGCTAGTTGCTGTGGATTAGCACCTATGCGTCTGTGCTCTTAGACGTTGCAAGTGCCACTGGAGTTCGCGGGGACGTTGGCCAGATTGAATGGATCAATCCATGCAACAATCTATCAATCGATCGATGGAACAAACGATCCATCTTCAATCAACATTGTCAAGTCATGAGCACAGCACGTCCTGTGGGTATCAGTTGTTGAAGGACCCACATACATGCACACCAACCGGATTGGCCTTGCTTTGCCTGTGCCCTTGTTTTGCGTACTCAATCCTTCAATGATAAGTTGGTCCCCACATAGTGGCAAATTTTGTGATGCAGCAGCTAAAAGGTTGGCAGTACCTGTGCTGTCGGTTGTTTGGATTGGTGCAAAGCAGTTGAATGGGCAGCTGTACGCATACTTTTACACATAAATCAATTGAGATTCCAACTACATGAAGAAGTACAAAAATGCAAGCAATGTATGCAGGTTCTTGCACACATGACAATGAAAATCCATGGACTGCAATCGTCACAATGATCATGACAAACAAAGCCCTTGCGCCTTGAAAGTGATGATTGCTGCAAAAAGAGTAAGACAGATCCAATCATTATTTGTTCATTGTCCAAACATCATTGTTCCAAGCACATACCAGCACAACAACGTGAATATGACAGCCAAAACCGCCAAGACGAAGGTATCTGCCTTGTCATACCCGTCTGGAGAGGCGCAAGAAGTGTGGGAAGACCTCTTGACAGTGCAAACACCAAGATGCCCCATATTTCACCACTGCCGTGCCATCTTTGTTGGCCTCCAGGAAGGCGGCATGCTCCTCATCAGTTCGCACACCAGCCATGTTATGGGCAACCTCAGTAGAGGTGCTGTCCTGCCCAAGGCAAGCAATACAGGAAGCTTTGTTGTTACAGGGTAGAGACGCTTGTTGTAAAGTGGTATCCTTGACCTAAAATATTTGGACGGTGCTCTATGCTGTACTCTGACATAAGGTGTGGAAGCCTCTACGAGTAGGGAGACACCACACCCAACATCGTGCAACAGGCATGGCAAGAAAACATGGCCCCGAATGAGCTTCTTTAGCTCTAGCAGAAGGTACACACATCACATGCTGCTGCCCTCTGATTATGAATACGTGAGAATCGCTTCAGGGCTGTGGGGAGGTGATGAAGACACCCCCAAGTGCAACAGAGGCAGTAACTGTTGTTGTCCAGGAGGCTGTTGTGATCATGCCTATTCGTTGGGTGCAATGGCAGGGATCAGGACTCAATAACTTGTAATCGGCATCCTCAACAATGGTACCATAGTCCACAGAGCAGCATGAACAGCAGGGAGATGTGCTTACTTGGTCAGGACTCAATAACATTTGATTGGCATCCTCAATAAGGGTACCACAGTCCACAGAGTAGCATGAACAACCGGGAGGTTTGTTTGCTGGGTATGTGGGCAGTGATTGGGTTGGGGAGAAGGGACGGCTATTGCCACAAGGGAAAGGACGCGATTCTCTGGGCTACTGGCTCTGGGCAACGTATTACTGAAGCTTTCCCCCGTTGTGAGAGGTTGTGCACATGTCGCCCGTTGCAAACCGTCTGGGACACAATATGGGGAAGCGAGGGGAGGCGGGCACAAAACTGGCACCCATGTGCCCAATTGTGCGTGCGGCATGTATTTGCGCTATGGCATGATCCACAACTTCTCTGAGCGCAGAAGCAAGATCACGCAAGAAAGGAGAGAGCACGTTAAGACCGGAAGGTGGGCTGAAGAAGCATCAAGGGCGAAAAAGCTGGCTGGAGATTGTTTGCAGATGAGGGCCGAAGCCCGGTGGTGGCTTCGATCGCCAATCCACTGCTGGACGATTGGCTGGACATGGGACCCGTTGAAACGGTACGGGGTTTTTGCTTGCAATGAGGGCACAGAAAGATCCGCACCGTTGCCACAAACGAACACCTGGCGCATTCTCCATTCTCTATTGAGCATTCGCACCTCAAGGGGCGCCATCCAGCCGCTCGTAACAGCCTGGCGTCTCCTGATAAATACACCGCAACGTGCGCAGGTGCCGCGTCCGTGGTGCCTCAGCGCTTTGGCGCTGCGCGGCTAAGCGCTGGATGGATACAGGATGAGGGGAGATTTTGGCATGAAATTAATCGCAATGTCTTCCCAAAATCCCTTCTTGTTTCGACACCCCCAAACCCTAAAACGCCTGAAAACGCCCACTGACCCACTGACCCAGGCTGGCCTTGTCAGCGGAAGAAGAAAGGATCCTCAAGGTAAAGGCAGAGGGAATAATATACTTTTGGAGCGTTTTCTGTCGGCTGTGGATGATCCGATGTCTTGGTGCGGACGGTGGACCGAAGTGGGTACCGCTGATGGGATGTTCCACTGCTCTGCTAAACCACCCGGCCAGGGACAAGGAAGAGGGCGGTCCAACCCTTACACAGTGAGAAAACAACATCTTTGCGACGCCAAGTGCGATGCCATTTTGCTGCACAGCAATGCCATCATAATGATTGCGGTGGCATAAAAGTAGCTGTGACGTCATCAATAAGTGTCCAGTAGCATCGCAGATGGCACCACAGTCATGTCACTTTCTGCTGTTGGTACTTAAAGTACCATTCCAGCCAACATCTGGCACCAGCCAGCAGGTGTGGCTGATGTCAGCGACTCGTGTGTGAGGGCAATACCTACACTTCTGCCTTTTTGCTGGAATCGAAGTTCTTCCAGATAGTTTGGTAGTGGGCCTCAGGGAGCCAAAAATTCCGTTACGCCTCAAAAGACAGATGGCATAACCAACTGGCGCTTCTGGGAGGCATACAATGAGCAACACCCGCAAACACGAAATACGCTATACGATTGTGACCATTCGCTGACAAATTGTGCTCCTGGCTGACGGGATGCCATTCTTACGCGACTCACCGGATGGAAAATCAAAGCTCATTATCACGCTGACCGTTCGCGCTCACTCCGCATTCGGTGGCACTCAGGCACAGGGAGCAAGACCGTTACCAGATGCATTACAGGAAGAGTGTACCAGTTAAGTAACTGTATGTGCGCACATTTTGATCCCATTTCCCCTTCCCATTTTCTGTGTACATGTCACCATGTCACCATGTCACCATGTCACCATGTCACCATCACTATATTCACCGTACCGCATTTCGCCACTAATCTCCGTATGTCATACAATCACTTATTAATTGTCCTTTCGCCCTCACATTCTTTATTGTCGGTGGTGTGCCTTACCATTTCTGGTGCAAAAAATAATTGTGACGGCCAATCACGTTTTCCCAGTGCATGAACTTATAAGCATCTCACGTGCTTCACTAAAATTGCAACAGTACAAATTTGCGCTCTTGAGGCTGAAAAGGAGGAAGCGAAATAGGACGAGTGACGGCCGCTGGATCCCCTTGAATAGAGAGTATGGCCTCCGAACTCGCCGGCGCCCCCTAAGGCTCTAACGCTGACAGGCATAACTAAGTTTTGGCTTTCGAACACCATATTGGCTTTACATCGCCTTGCACTTCTTTCCTCCCTTCACAAGGCCCGCGTATGTTTGTTGGAAGGGGGAGGGGAGGACCTGGGATCTTGACACAACGTAATATTCTGGAGCAGAAGCCCTGAGTTTCTGTTAAAATCTGTGCATTGATCCGTTGGCCCAAATTCACTGTAATTCTAAGAAGTAATTTGAATCCAAGTACTCGAAAACCACCGTGGGATCAACGCCCCAAAAAAATGAGGTATCCGCAATCAAGCAGGGTGCACATTGAGTAGCTAGCCCCCACCTCTGGATTCCACCTCCGCTCGCAGAGTTTGACTCGACAGTCCGTAGCAGCAGCCTACTCGGCCTCCCAGGTGACTGGAACAGGAGACCTCGCCAACACTTTTTGTGCCATTGCCGTTCGCTCCCTGTTGATCGCCAACATGGATAGCAGCTTTTCGCCCTTCAGAATAGCCGGAGAATGCCTGAATTGGAGTTGCTACCATGATTTCTGTTTGACACCTTGCGCGAATTAACTGGCTTGGAACAAAACTCACAGGTCATGGTAAATCAATAGACAACAGACTGCAGCAGTTCCTTTGCTCCCACGAGCCCAACGCTCTCCCAGACCACGGATACAGAGGTGGCTGCTTCTGGACTTCACGCTGGGCAACGTCCGTTGTTTTCCTCTTCCCACAGTGGAGTTTGCGCATGGATTCGCAAATTGCATGCACGAGCACACAAGCGACATTTTGCTATGCCAACTTAGATGCCATTCTGACACCAGAAGATGGCGTGATGTGATGGCATGACTTAATTCCCCACATTAATACTAGTGTCAAAGAGTATCACGGTCAGCACCACAAGGATGTTATTCTGATTTAAAAAATGTATCAGCGATGGGGCTTGTCAGCAGTTTTAAACACTAGGAAAAAAGGGACAAATAACACGTGTTCAAACGTTTACAAATTTTACGGGTTTGGGTTACTTTGGTGTTGTTAGCGTGCAGAACTTTGATGAAATGCGTTTTGTGTGTTTTCGCAAAAGTGTTATTTGTTCCCTTTTTTGCTAGTGAGAAGGCCGAAGAAAGACAATCTACCCTCTGAACGGCGTGAGTCTATCGCTCTATTACTACTGCACGAAGAAATCTAGGACGGTTGTGCAATTCCGCCATACTCCCCTCAGCTGGGGCACTTCTTGATCTGCAATCTGTCATTTCTAATTGGTATGTTGCTAATCGCATCGTATGCAAAGAACTGCCGTACTCTCACCCCCGATATGGTGAATCAGTGTTGCAGACATCGTTGTGGCAATTAACACGTGTTATGCAATTGTGACGCACATGTGCGTGTGGAAATCGAGTCAAAAGTTGAGCAACGGTCGATTTTTGTGTGTCCGAATTCGTTCAGTCGGCGGTTTTCCTCTCCAAACACTGGGAAAAAAAAGACCAAATAACAATGTTCGAACGCGTACAACGTTAAACGTGGGGGGTCTATTTAAACGTTAAATGATAGGATTCTATCATAAACCCGTAAACTTTACGGGTTTATGATATTTTCATGTTTTTGGCATGCAGAACACTGGTGAAATGCATATACATGTGCTCGAAAACAAGTGCTATTTGTTCCTTCTGTTCCTAATGAAATCAAGTCGCGTTTCAGCGCGCACGCTGAAGCACGTGTTGCACTGGATAGACTGGCCGAACAAGGTCTTTTCTGGTGTTTCGGGAGAGTCATTGGAAATGCAATTAGGACACAAGTGAATAAATAAAAGTTTTATTTATCATCGTTTAACGATGAGCACGGGCTCATCAGGCCCTTTGCAATGTGTTACATCCACAAGTGATATTGATTCGTAATTTGTTATCACTGGGTTATACTTCTTCCGTCCGGAAATAAATGAAACATTTTGTTCAAGAGGCCATATTTATATCATAAACTTGTTAATTTTCCTTCAAAATTGTACCAAGGTACTGCCTACACATTTTCTATATGATGCCAAATTTTTGTGGACAATGGACAAGTACCGGCCACGTGGCAGTACTTTGAACCCTTGTGATTCAGGTCAAAAAGTCCAGGTTTCTCAAGGTCTGGCAGAACAGCCCCCAAAACAGGTCCTTGACCAGGTCCCTTTGCGACTGACGGTGGGCATCCCAGAGTGGATATTTGTTGCCGCCGTCTTGGTGGCAGGTCGACACCGTTCCTGCCAGAGGGGGAAGATCACAAAACCGGGTTCTGTACCACTCGATCCTTGATCGCCACCGTGGTTTTGGTGGCCTTATCAGGGCAGCAGCTCCGGATCGGAGACCCAGAAATCTGCGAACCTCACAATCCCGGCGTTGCAGAAGGGGTCCCCAACATGGGCGAGGACGCCATGGGTGCTAAGACCACCACACAAGGTTTGGGAGAATGTGATCGTGCCCTCGCTGTGTGGCAGCCAAAATTTCGTTGAAATTGGCTGTGGTGGGCACGTGCCGCGAGAAACAGCTTGTGCGCCATTCACGCTGCTTTCAAGGGTGCCGCTGCAACTGAGCTTCGCCCGTGCCATTGCAAGATGCAAGAACTCCATCATAGCGACACGTGGGGTCTCTGGTAGAGCATCCAAACCCTTCATTGTCATGTTTGGCAGGGTTGAAGCCTGTTTGGAAAGAAGGGTTGCTTGCATCAGGAATCCGAGATCTGTGCTGAGCCTAAAGCTTATGTTGCGTGCAAATATCCAACGGCTAGTCTTTAGCCACCAGGAGACCGCTAGGCAGTGGGGGATCCCAGGCGTGTCGGTGTGCTGTTGTGGAACATGGGGGGGATTTCGAGCATCGATCGATGGCGGTACACAAACATAGGTGCCAATTCTGTCGATCGTGCGTTGCGAAGGGTGCCGATCTTTGGGCTAAGGCCCGAGCGCCGAGGCAGTTCCCCCCTTCTGTTACTTTGAAGACCACTGAAAGGGGCATCACTCGTGCACCGGGCCTTCCTGGGTCCGGGGCGCTAGGTTTTGGTGGGGTGGGGGACTGACTGCGAATGTTCAAATTCTGGCGCTGAGTCGTTTGGCTCCAAAGTACAACCATATGTCTGAATCTTATTTTCTGTCGATAAAATTTTGATAGCATTGACTAAACACATAGTAGATACGCTGGTCCAGTCCTGGAGGAGAAATAAAAAGTACATGATAAAAAATATGGTCAGTCAACAAACTGATTCCTCTAATTCCGGACTGAGGAAGTAGAAATGATGCCTTGCCTACTGCGGTAGCATCCGCCCCCTGTCAGCCAATGTCCGACAGCGCCTGACGGTTGTTTTTTTCGCAAGCAACCTTCCTGGTGCCCTCAGGTTTTTGGCGAGAGCCGCCTCTTTGCATCGCACGGACAGTAGGGAATTCAAATCGAAGCGTTGTCATCCATGCTCAGTTTCAAGGGCTCCAACAAGGAGGCTCCAATAAGGTCTCTATTTCATGCCTGAGTCGCCACGTCTGTGTGTATTGCAGCTGTCTACCACGTCTTTTATCCAGTGCAATGTTGGTCTGTGCAGTGCAGACACTCAAGATCGTCTGCAGGAATAGTAAAATTACTATTCCTCGAATAGCCACAGTGCCAGAGGTCAGCAACAATGGGGCTAGAAAGTCCCCAGCAATACGTACCGTGCCCCTTGTTGCCACACCCGTTGTCATATCCGTTGCCATGCCTGCAGTAAGGTTTTGAATCCAGAACGAACGCGTCTCGGCGACCGATTGGGACACTTCAGTCGGTCATCAATACACCAAGTCTGCACGTCAAGGCGGAGGCAGGATGCAGCCGCCCCTAAATCTTCATAAATGGAGTGAGACGTTTCTTCATGGTTGAGATGTCGCTATGGCATATTCCTGTCTAACGGACGCTGACAGTGCCCCGGGTATATGTGTGACGTGACGGCCATTGGCCCTTTGCCCTTCTGGAAGACCCGCCTTGCATCCGTCTCTCCGTGCCCTCCTCGCGCCCCTATCCCCGCTATTAATATTTCAATGCGTCATCGACACTAATCGGGCGGTCAGCGACCAATAATCATTGAAGTGGTGTTCTAAGTGGAGCACGGCCGAGCCGTGCACGGAGTGCGCACTCTGCTGGGTCCGTTGGCATGCGCTCTGCGCCCGCCCTCGTCTCAACGGCTCTGCGGCCCAAGAGGCGTGCATTGTCGGCTCAGTCATGCATGGTGGACGGCCCTCCCCAGCACTGGGGCTCCCTGGCACGGCGCAAACTTCGCGCATTCCTGGCTGGGCGGCCCTGCTGATTTGGTCCGTAGCGGCAGGAGCGGAGGACGAGGAACCGAGCCCTAATGGCTTCCTTCCCTGCAGACGATCCGGCTTGGTGACCTCCTGACGTCTTCGGACGTGTCCCGATGACCTATGGGCGTTGGTGGCCACCAGCGGACTGGAACTGACCAGGTCTACACGATCGTGCACATGTGGACGGAGACAAGCACCCCGCCTGGCGGCTGCGTCGGCTCAGGATGGCACAAACAAATGGGAGGGTGGCTCAAACGCCCTGATCAAGAGGGTGCGGCCATCATCCGCAAAGGAGACATTCGTAACCCAGGGTGGGTGGTCACGGATCGGGTCGGGTTGCTGCGGCCTGAAGTCCCCAGGGTCGGGTTGTTGCTGCCTGAAGTCCCCGGGGTGCGGTGATTGGGCAGCGGCTTTAAACCCTCCAGCCACAATCCCAACGCTGTTCCGCACCCGCTTCGGCCCCAGGGTTGGGTGATTCCGCGTGTTTCTGCGGCGCGGGAGACATGTGGAGCCCCTCCTGCGCCCCCTCACTTATCCGGTTCTGGCTGCTTCTGTGCGTGGCGAAGGTGTTGTTGAGGGACGGCGGGCGCCGCGCCTCAGCCTGCGCCACCCGCCAGGCCCCTGGCCCCTCGTCCACTGCACGGCGACTGGACGGCTGCCGGCTGGCAGCAGCGTGGAGGATCGCAACTGGGGCCAGAGGGAAGTTTCAGGCTATCGTCCAGTGAGTGTCACAGGCGTTAACCTCTGCCAGGCCGGCGAAGGGCGGATTCCCATATCCATTTTGGCGGTCCTGGTTCGCATCCTCTCGGCGCTCACAGCGTGGCGGCCAGTCGTGATGCCCCTCGGAGCTTCCACCAAGATTTCTTCGACAGGTAGAACATCTCAAGCAATCCCCGCAAACGATGTTCATTCGTGACTTGAACTGCCGCGCGGAAGCGAGCGCGAACGCCACCATGTCTCCAGCATTATGAATTTCCAGTTTGCGCCAGTGGCACAAATTCCCTGCGTCGTGTGTCCATGCAATGCAGGGAATTGATGCCACCAAGCCCCAGAGCTTGTGGCCGAAATGCTGGTCGAACCTGATGATTGGATAGGTTGACAATTGTACCCCTGAAAGATGTGGGGAGTTCGGCCACCCCTCCTTTGCCAACATGTTTGTCTCACCAACTCATGAGTTGGTGCTCTGGTGGTCGCCAGTGCACCGTGTACGGAAAACGAGAAAACCTTATATTGTACAAGCACGTGGACGTAGGCAGAACTAGATAGTAGGCAAGTTTCCTAACAAACTGATGGTCCAGTGCTTTCTTGTTTGTATGCACGAAGTGCCACAAACATTAGCACGTTCGCATAGTCAAGTAGTTTCTTTCGAGAATTCAAAAAAAGTGGAAGCTCGCTATCATGCTTTATCGAATCTTTTGTAACTTGCTGGAGATGTTAATGATAAATTCAACCAGCAACGGGGCCCATTTGAGAGGAAATCGATGCATAATATTTTGGCCTTGTGCCCCGTTTGTCTCGAATGGTGTTTAATGTCACGATGGAAATTAGCTGCGTTTCTAAATTGCCACAGCGAAGCGCCCAAGAAATTTAAAGCGTAACTAGATATGCAGCAACATGGCATTCTGTACGGTTGAGTGTATTGGCTTTTGCACCTGTCCTCTAGCTGCAGCCTTTCAAATTGGCGAGACGTTGCTCCAGAGCAGATGCACATGCAAAGATGTGACTGGCACTTTTATTCTTCGTGATTGTCCCCCTTAGAATTGATTGAGTGTTTGAGATGCTTCTTCCGTTCCAGATTAATTGTCGTCTTTTGGGACAAAATCAGTTACAAGGACGGGCTCAAAACTACGAAACAAGGTCAAAATCCAAATATTGAGTCCCAAGACCCCTTAACTATCGATTCCCAAGAAGAAAAGTTGAGTCACGGCCCCTTTGAGCCTAAGGCGGAAGGTAAAATTTGGTCATTTTTGACCACAAATATCGAGGTTTACTGGGGAAAAGATAATTGATACAAAGTACTGTTGAATCCTCAATACTCAATGGATTGAAATTTTGCTAGTATACCTTAAACTCACAGCAGTTTTCAATGAAATTCCGCTGAAAGTTGTAGGTATGATGGATAAGTAATGCCCCAAACCCATGGACGATAATTAATCTGGGACGGAGAAGGTTCATATGATTTGCATTGGCTCAGGTGACTCTGTGGAGATTTTGCAGCTCTTAATGCCAGATTGACTTCAAACACCCCTAAATCCCCACCACACCCCAGAAAGCACACTCAATTCTATTGTAACCTAGACATTGTACACTCTGGAACGCTTCAGAAACATAACCTAGTAGCGAGTTACTTGGCGAGTCACTTTGGTAGCCTGATGCGTGATATTCTCTGCTCTAATTTTATATCCATCACAGGCGGCGCAGCACCATTGTGCGGGTGCCCTCGTAGAGGTGAATCACCTCTCGAACCCTGAACACGCGAACATGTGGAGTTGGGCCACAACCACCACCACCCAGTAGTGGGCCACTTGTGGCCACTAGTGGAGGCGTTTAGAACGAAGGGCGTGGCGACGCCGGTCCACAGAGGCACTCAGTTTGGTTGGTTGTCCCTGGTCCTACTGTAACATTACGTAATGTTTACATTACAGTTTAATGTATACATTAATGCTATACGACAGCAGTCCAGAAGTGGGGCCTTCGGCCCTACGTTCTGCGCCTCTGTCGTCCCCGCTTTATCAAACAAAAGCTGCAGCAATCGTTTCTCTTTTCCCAAAAAGAACGGGGAGACACCCTGGGAAAGATGGCATTGACTTCTCTACCTGAGCACATGCCCCCACAGTCAGCGGCGCAAAGATCGGGGCCCTCCACGGAAACTGTGGGCCCCCATTCCTACTGCCTGCAGCGATGCAATGCCCCCCACCATCGCCAATATTGTTGGCCCCGCCCTCCCCACCAAGGAATCCCCCACAGATGGGGCGCTCGCTACCCCATTCTTGGGGTTCCCCCACAACTGAGCAACCCGGCCCGACCCCCACGCACGCCGCCCAGGGCCAAGGGGCCCAAGGATGGCTCAAGATGAGGCAATGGCGTTGCGCGCAGCCATTGCCACGCCGATGGCCATCGGTAAACGCCATCACGGGCCTCAAGACGGGCTGCGTGGCACAGACGCACACTGGCGGCATCTTCGAATGTTGGTATACCGTTCCGGATGGTCGGAACTTGCACTATCGCTGTGGTACCACAACAACACCGGTGTTGAGGGGCATGGGAGACCACAGGATCGGAGCACGATGCATGCGACGGGCACGGGTGGGTGCCAGACGCTGTTGGCACGGCGACAGAAAGCTGCGTCACTACTCGCTCGTTATGTTCCGCAGCCTGGCGACGGCGGCAGTCGCAGCTGGGAGAGTGTCACTTGCACCATCGCCATCGCACGCATACGCCCTCGCGGAATCGAGTCAGGACGGCGCGCCCGGAGCGCGAGCGGGCACTGGATGCGGGGCTGGCAGCCGCGACAGCGATAGCAGCGGGCCCCGCTTCGGCCACCCCCGAGAGGGCCCGCCAACCCCAAGTGGGGAGACAAACCCGCAGCACCCCAGTGGGTTGTGTTACGCAACTTGCGTGGCGAGTGGGGCAACCCCACTGGGATGCCGTGGGGCAGCTGTGCTGGGTTGCCCCACTCGCTACGCAAACCCACCATCATAGGAGTCGAATATTATGCAACAATTTTGACGTGGACTGACAAAAACGCATTTCCGCTCCAGATCCAGTTACAAGCATATAATACAAGAGTCAGAAGGTGGCATCCACAATTCTCAATGCTTCCATGTGATCCCATGTGGCCATTCTCGCCTGTGCGATTTGAGAGCCACAATCAAGCTGCAATCTCACCGAAGTTCATGTGGACCTTCACTAGGGGAAAAAGGGCCAAATAACACGTGTTCAAACGTGTGCAAAGTTTACGGGGTTGTGTCATTTTTGTGTTCTTAGCGTGCAGAACTTTGATGAATGTGTTTTATGGGTGTTCACAAAAGTGCTATTAGGTCCTTTTTTTGCTAGTGCTTGTGGCTCTGTTCGTCATGACTGATCAGTGCAACGACACCCAAGCAAAACACCGCGTGTGCTGCATGTAGTGCAACGGCATCCAATCAAGAACATCGGGCACCCGGTCTGTGCAGCACCAAAAGTGTGGGGCATGCAGCATCAAAAGTCACGATGCCCGAGCGATCAAGCGCCGTGGAAATCACGCGCCCCTCGCAACCTCATTGGTCAGTGCCACGGCAACCCGAGAAAAGCGCTGCGTGTGCTGTACGTGGGCGTTTTGCTAATTACACCCAGCCACGCATGTGTCCCACTCACCATGCCGATGACGAAGCCCTTGCCAAACGCGCCGCGGGGTGGTGGTCCACCGCCCATTCTTTAAGTCCTTCGGATCACACCGCTTCCCCTACTGAACGCCTGCCGTCAAACTTGGGCCCCTCGCCTCTCCCCGGAAGTTCCCACCCCGGGCCCCGCGCCACGGCTAGAACTACGCCATTTCGTGGGCCAGGCAGCGAAGTGCGCCGCACACAGAAGACAGCCCACCACTCTCAACCCCTCCTGCGCCGCCAGGGCTGACCTGGCAAGCGCCAATCGACCGGAGGGGGCGCTGCGGCGGCGAGGGCCGCACCGGAGGTAGCAGTCAGCGGGTGGAGTGCAATGCCAATTTCCAGTTGATTGGCGAAAACGCAGGTGAGGGGACGTTGGCACACGCAAGTTTCTTTGGGACCAGGGCGGCCGCTGCGTAGCATTGTCTCTGAAGTGTGTCTCTCTGGGTACCTGCCCGTACTGTCGCCATTCCCCGGAAGGGGCACCTCGGCCTTCGTTCTGATTCTGGTCAAGCGCGGCTCTCAGAGTGACAAGAACCCAACTTGGTTCACAGTGGTTCCTGGCCCCGGGTCCCAATCGATCCGCAACCACGTAGTACAGTCGCCGCCCTGGTGTAAAAGGGTGGGCACGTGCTAATAGATAGCTTGGGTTTTGGCTGGTGGTCGAGCGCAAGGCTTGGTAAAATGGTTGTCCGCCATCAAGGAGCCTGCCGCGTGGCCGTGGGCCCGTCGGCGGGTGGGCGGCTGCTCCTCGTTTGCAGTCCGAAGCCGCGTCCCCCTTCGCGCGCCCACGGGCGCTCAAAAAACCCACCCCCACCGGAAGTGGGCCACAAGAATGTGAAGAGCGGAATTCCGGGCCTTGTAAGGATGTCCGACTTGGCTCGAGAGGGGCCAGCGCCTCGCCGTCGCTGGGTTGATCTCATGCCGCCAAACTGCGTGCATTCGCGATTGCCGGAATGAACCGCACTCGTGTGACTGTGTGACGTCTTTCCATTGCACCGCACGTGGTGGGCACTTCCGTTGAGTTGATGTCCCTGGCGGCCCCAGCTGGAACCCCTTCCCAACCTTTGCGCCGTGCTGTGGCGGCGCCAGGCCCTGGCGTTCTGCGGCAAGGGCTTGGGCAGCGCGGTGCACGGCATCAGTACTTTATGGCGGTGTTGCCGCTCTGAGATCCGTACGGATCACCGCGGAAAAGCCGCTAAGACCTCGGTTGGAAAGTGGTGGTGAACGGCCCACTGCGGCCGGGAGTCTTGAGCATTTGTTCGCGATTGGCATTTGTGTTTTGGATTTGCAACTGCAAGAAATCCAGTATCCCATTGGCAACATCGCAACTGCAAAACGTTATGCAGCTCCAGATTGGGCTGCTGTGTGGCGGAATACGTGCGATGCAAGTGCAGCCATGAATCCGTGTCCACACGTGCAGGGAGAAAGTTGCCTAAAATATTCAACCCTCTTGCATCAGAAAATTTCGTCGATATGCTTTCTGCACCGCATTTTATTTTCAGAGGCTTATTTTTATTTTACGTCTTCTCCGCAAGAAAAGGCCAAGCGTACGTTACTATGTACGGAAGGGTGGAATATTTTGCGGGCACTCGAAGCTGCTGTAGTTGCGCTGGCCCTAGGGTCAGTCCAGGCCATCGCCGCCCCTCCACAACCGCCGTCCTGACCACTCGCCAAGCATCTGCTGCGCTTAAATTTGATCACGGCTCTCGCCACAGGAAATGGAATAACTGTTGGAGGAAAAGTGAGTGGGTGGCAGCGCGCGTTTGTGCAGACGTGTAGCTGAGCCACGTGGGTATCCGCTCCAGGCCCTCTCCTGGCTACTCGTTTCGTGCTGTAAAGTAAACAATATCTTGCTTATTAGGTCGCTCGTGCAACAACGCAATATCCAGCAAAGAAAACTACACGATTCACGCTGGACACTTTGTGAAAAGTTGCCGAATCTTGAAAACTTTCTTAATCTTGCTGGCCAAGACTAACGCCTTACCGCTGCAAGTCTGCTGACTGGATGGTGTGCATGCATCAGGATTTGCTGCAATCTTTATCGGTGTTTCAGAGGCGCAGCGCAGGAGGGGGTGGCTGTTGCGCAACCTCGGACTTCGAGGACCGACGTCCAAGGTTGTGCTTCAGTCCGCCCCTTGCTGCGCTGGGCGGCTGAAACTCTGACCTCTGCGTAACGTGGAGACGACGGTCGTGGCGACACGCGCGCCCAGATATCTCCCAAGTGGTTGGAGCACGCGACCTCCGTGGCTAATGTTGAGAGAGGAAAGGGAGAGCACGCTCGAAGCTGCGGCGATGCTGCGCCAGGAATATGGACGGAGCTTGAGCGCCGAAAGTGTTGCAAGGCCTCTGAGCAAGTCAGCTGGAAGTGGAATATATTGCACTACTCGTTTGTTCAGTCAGATCTATTAAATCGTTAGCCTGTGCGAGTGAGTGGTGTCGCTGCCGACGCTTGTTCCATGTACAGCCCTGGGGCTCATTGAGAAATGCAAGCCGTGCAGAAGGACAGGAATCAGTATATGCGGCATCCCTGTGCACAGGCAGCAAAAGCTTGCCATTTGTCGGGAATTGATCATTCGAATCCAAAGGGCTGTGGATTGCGGGGTGCCAACACGTCTGCATTTGAAGCGCGCATTTCGTGCTTCAATCGCAATGCACATTGCCGCTAATGAGCGCGCAATATCTGCAACAACGATGAACTTCCAACGAACAACGACTCATCAATCGATTCGTGAATCGATAAGTGGGGGGTTTGCGCAATCTACAAAGCTTTGTACATCAAGGTGACCGTCTGTGTTGCGAATTTGACGGACATTGGTTTCAGCGACCGCTACTGCCCTCACGAGGGTATGCATGCATTTCATATTGGGCTGTGGATTGCCTCACAACAAGCAGTGGCTAGAACTTCCAGTGAGTGCCCGGGAGCGAGGGGGCCGAAGCCTGTTTGGCAGCAGGGCAGGCAATCTTCACCTTAATTGTTTCGTGCAACTCTCAACAATCCCGTTCGAAGTGATGCAACTCAAGTGGTGTCGGCTGTTCATCCGGGGGCAAATCAAAAAGTCTAAGTCGCCCCTTTCCCACCGCGCCTTTTTCGTGCTATTTCTTGCAAAGAGCACTCATTCTTGATGGAATGACTGTTATAAAGACTCACCCAACAGCATGGATCATTCACATGTGATCCGCAGACTCCCCTCATTAACAAAAGCTTTGTTATCTAAACCCTTTGCAGCCTGCACCGTCCATATATATACCCTCATGCGCGAGGGCACATCGGATGCTGGATATCACCCACATCAAGGCATGGCTCCCGCCCAAGCCAGTTGGCACATCACCCACGATCAGGTAATCATTATATAGTCGCGAAGGAAGATTGGGGGCCACCAGTTCTCAAGGAACCAGGAGTACAGGCACCGCACGTGCAGCCCGTGGCCGAACTTCCCCCCGAGGCTGGACGCCCATGTCCCGCCCACATGGCCCAGCACGCCGTGGCGCGCCGCCCCGTCCCCACAGCTCCCACCGATCCCGCCAGCGGCGTCGCTGGCACCGCGACGCGACCCGCCGTGCGCTGCCACGACCAAGCGGCCGCACGGGCGCCCCGCCAGGGCCGGTCCCCAGTGTTCGCGACGCAGCACTAAACTCTGTTAATCAGAGGCTCCAGGGCGCTTAGTAAATGGACAAATCCACCAGAGGCGAGGCGCGCTAGGCTGCGTCCGTCCTGGCGACGCTCTTCCTGGCTCGCCTGGAGACCTTTAGTACTCTCACTCACTTCAGCCTGCCTCCTGACCAGCCCGCTCACAGCACGGCCCTTCCCACACGTGTGGCCGCGTGGAACGTTGGACCGCCGCCGCGCCGATTCGCGCCTCCCCACACCGGTGTGACTGTGCGCCACGCGGGCCTGACGTCGGCCTCCAGAAACTCCATCGCCCCGCCATGTCGCGCTACAAAATGCAGCGGCTGTGCCCACGCCTCAACACACACGCGCGCGCATTCGCGGCAGGAGACAGCACCGGGGACGCGGGGCTGGGCGTCTGGGAGGCGGACCGGCGAGGGCCAGAGGGGCGATCGCGGATCGGCTGGCTACGCGATTCGCGGTGGTTGGGCGCGGGGGCTCGAGGGGCGTTTTTTGTTGAAGGCACATCGGAGACGAATCTCGGCCGGCGGCGGTGGAAATCTGAAGATGTCCGGGGCGCATGACCTGCGGCTGATCGTCCAGGTGGGCGGGACCGGGGTCGATGGGTGGGGAGGCGTCCAGCCGTGGCGCCGCGCGGGGCGCTGGGCAGCGCCGGCGCGTCGGTACAGGCGCCGGTGCGGCAGCGCTTTCTGAGGATGCAGACATGTTCGGGTGGCGGCGTGCCGCGCTGTGCCGCATCTAACAGTCTGGAATGGAGCGGTTTGGGTGCTGGCGGTCGAATGGACTGGAGGTGGATTGGCCCAGGATTTGTGCGTGCTCGCGTTGAGCGTCGCCCGTGCCATCTCGCCGCTCGACGACCGCCCGGGAGCCGTCCGCCCTTGGAACCGAGCCCCGGCGTGCTGTTGAATATGCCCAAGCCTGGCGGTTATGCCCCATCCCTCCCGCTTCTCCGCTTCCGTCCCGTCCCCGCATCTGCCGAGACTGACCGCCTTGTGTGTGCCCCCACCCGCGCAGTACTTCGGCAGATCGGTGGCCGCCAACGCCGCGGCCGCCATGAAGGCGCCCAACCCGGCATCGGCACTGGAGGCCTCCGGTGCCGCGCCGGGCACCGCCGATCTGCTCCGCGCCAAGAGCGCGCACTCACTGGCGAAGATGCTCGTCGACGCAGGGCACCAGCCTCGAGCCATCGGCGCCGCACACTCCAGGTGAGGAGGGCTGGCGCGGCCGCCCGCGACGGGCGCTGTCCTTCCGGGGTCCGCCGTTGACCTTCTAGGTCGCCCGACGCGCTTCCCGCCGTTTTGGCGGGGCGCATGGTTCGAGTCCCCTTGGGACGCGCACTGCGCTTTTTGCGTGGCCTTTTTTGGAGTACCAGCGCATTTGTCATGAACTCGGGGCGCTTTGCGGGGGCGGCACGCGGCCAGTGTGCGGTAAGCGCGCGGGCCGTGGGCGGGTTGGACCAGCCGCCGGCTTCGCTGCGCATCTCATGCGACGCAGCGTCAGCGGTGATGCCATCCCTGCCGAGCAACCCGTTGCGCCTCGTGGCCGTCGCAGTCGCCACCACCCATAGAACAGGTAGGATTCGTGCATTACGTGCAATCGAGGTCGCATCCTCCTTTTCCTCCCGATGTTTGAGGGAGCTGTGGGTGGGAGGCCCCGGTACAGATCAGAGCGCTCGCATATTGGAGCTTTATTGGTGATAGATTTAGTGATAGAACAAGCATTTGGAGTGTGTTGTTTGCACGTGTTATGGCCCTGTGAACTCGTCAGCAGCTCCACGCGCTGTGCTGCATCCTCTCTGGAGCTGAAGACGGCCTGTTGCCTGCACCCCTGCCCCTTCTGACATCGCGCCGGGTGGAGCAGCGCCTGGGGCGGCAGAACTGCGCGTGCAAACCCTCAAAATGTGGGGCTTTGCTGGGTTTTTGCGGCGCGCTCGCTTTTCTCAAGCCAGCAATTCGCTGACGCTCTGCCCCACGGCAATGTCACAGGTCCATGAGCACCTCGGCGGCGCCAAACGCGAGTGTCAAAGACGAGGGCCTGTCCGTGTTCGATCTCCAGCGCTTCGGATCGCAGATGCACAGCCCAGCGGCGACTGCCCGCGCCAGGGCCTAGAACTGAAGCTGCATGACGTTTGCCGGCCGCTGCCAATGGCAGGCTGCAGCCCTCGCTGGAAGTTTTCATGACACGAGCTACCACCAGTGGGAGTGGGCCCGCGGGCCCACCCCCACAGCAATTTTGAGAAATTTCTTCATCCGTCTGTCGGACTGGTGCCCCGTGGCCAGCGACAATTCCAGTTTTGAGATTCATTGCCTGCCAGGCAGGTGGGGGGCGCGAAGTACGTTTGCTTTCTGGGTGGGGCCGGGCGGGTGCGCTTTCGATGTGGCAAAGAGGCGCGCGTGAATATGGTGTACATTGCAAGGCGCGCCCAGGCCGGCGCCCACCTTTGGGTTGGAGACAACAGCGGGGAAACGGGGATTGCATCATTTAATGAGAACATGACCGTCGGTGGTGAGCAAAGGACGGAGTCGATTGCGAGCTAGGTTGGCGACTGAGGTGCATCATCTTGGCAAGGAGACGTGTCAGTATCTGCACTGTAAGGTCCTGTTACATGTGTCGATGCAATCGTCTGGCGGCGGAACCCGACTGGGGACGCCCAGCTTTGAGCGGCTGTTAAAGTCATGCATGACCCTGGCGGCGTGCGTGACGCGAGAAACGTATTTCAGTCACAGTGCCATTGCCTCGTGATCTACCTGGTTGGAGTTCGACCGCGCATCTGCTCACAATGGCACCCCATCAATGTGTTACTCGCACCGCAGCTCAACTGCACTCGCCATTTAACAAGCCCACAACTACTCCAGCGTTCCTCGGTCCCTGTTCACGTGTCTTCTCTGTTCTTGACTACAACTCTAGCGCTCCATGTTTTTCACCAAGTTTCCCCAAACGTTCGAAAATGTTCACAAGCCTGCTGGAGCTCATTCACAACACTAACGCCAGCGCCTTGGGCAATCCCCATTCACCAAAGCGTGGCCTGTCAACCCACATCCCACATGCTACCGACCATGGGCTCCGAATTGGAACCAATCCATAGGTTGCGCAGTCTCCGCAAGCCGGACGCCTGCTGCCCTCTCTTCAAATTCGTTGCGCCATTGACGCAATGTGTCAAGGGATGTAAGTCTCCACACCGTCAGCATACAAATTTTCCCTGCCCACAAGAAAGGACACCTTTACATCTGCGCACTTGGCACCAACCAAAGCCCCTTGCAAATGTTCCTCACGCAACTTAAGGAGAGCATTGAGAGCCGCCTGGTGCGTAGCACATCTCCATCATTATAAACTACAATCAGCAGGAATCTGTCACGGTGTTTGCGTTTGTGCCCCACCTGAATGCTGCCCCGCTCTTGATGGCGGCCACAGCGGCCTGCATGGCCCCTGGCTTGCTGTTCACCATGGCGCCTGCATCTCCGACGCCCAAGAGGCAGCAAACAGCCCGCACCCGGTCCAGCATCGAGATGTCTACCACCTGCCCAGCACCGAACGCATGACAGCTGTGAGCACCGTGGACGGCAGGCTTGCTTTGAATGCACGCATCAATGATTCAACAGCGCCAAGTTCTTTTCGCTGCATTTGTTACATGATAGTGGTAACCTTTCCACCAGACTCTCCACTGCGCACTTAACAAAGTTTTTGTGCGTCTCACACTTGATCTGCCCATGGTGCAAACGCCCTTAGTGATAAAAGCACGTGGCCAGAGGGATGGGCAGAGCCAACTGGTGCAAAGGGGACGCCAAGAAAGGTCAGACAGATCTGCAGAATGCAACATAAGCTGCTCAATTAGAATGACGTCGCTTGCAACTGGTACTGCAAAGTGGCAGACAACCTGCAGACCAACAGACTTGCACATGAGCACAGATGGTGGTAGTGGCCTGTGGCATTCTCATGTTGCACTGAACGAAACATGCATTGGGACTTGCACCATATTCCAATACGACCTTTGTACAGCCAGGGCAGGTGCCAAGAGACTGTGCCACAAAAGCTATTCATTCCTGTCATGGACTTCTGCCGAGATTGCAATTGTGCCACAAAGAAAACCTGGTCTCTTAGGCTCTGAGCGCATTGTGTACATTAGGACGCCCACAATATATGTGCGCAGATGGACACATGCGTGTGAGCAAACGTTAGTGCAAGGATTCTGTTCACCTTTCGAGCTGCTGGCGTTTGTGGCGGCGCAGCCATTCTGGCCATCCCCACCATTGGCTGTTTCAACATCGGTGTGGGGTTTTGACCCAGCCCTGATGCGCCCACCCCAGCAGGGGGACCAGCATGGCCCATGGGCACCCTTGTTGGTCCAGATCTGTCAGGCAGCACACAAAGATTTTCAGTTCCAGAAGGTCTGACTTCATGAGCTTCGAAAAGAAACACTATTTTCGGAAATGGTCGCAGCAAGAGTACAAAAATAAATCAAAAGCCAGCCTCCCCATAGAGGAAGCGTGATGCAGGGTGCGATTTGAGGAGGGCTAGTTGGAAACTTCTGAAAAGCAGGAAAGAGGAACAGAACAGTATGCAGTGATAATTCGGTGGGAGGTTCAGCAGCGAAGGTGACAGCATCAACTGAACGCGCCAGAAAGTAGTGTTCAACACTTTGCAGGACATTCTGCGGCTCATTTCTGCACAGCAGGTGCAATCCAGAACTTTCAGAATGTGGCAGTAGAGTATCACATAAATTGCAGTGGATGCCATGGTGACTGAATGCAATGTGTGTTTCCTCAATCACTGCCCTGGCTTCAACAGCTCTACTGCGGTGCAAAGCAGACTAAACCAAGACATTGTGAGGCTTACTTCCGCACAGAAGGGGCACTGCAAAACTTTGGAATGCAGCAGTCAAGTAGCACATAAATTGCAGGGAATACCATGGTGACTGCATGCAAACAATGTTTTCTTAATCACTGCCTTGGCTTCAACAGCTCTACCGCAGTGCAAAGCAGACCAAACCAAGTCAAGCATGTGCGATTTTGGCACATTGCAGAAGGGCGGGAAACAAACCACAGTTTCCACCACCATAAGCATGGATATGATGGTGCAGTGAAAGGCACATGCTTAAATTGCGGACCACCACTGTGCGAGATCCTAAGCTCCTGCAGTGATGAATGAGCATCAATACCGCCAGGCACACCTGCCAGCATGACTTAAGAAACACTTTGCTTCCAAGAGTGACCCCACTACAACAGCATGACATAACCCCTTAAGTGGGATGCTACAAAAGGACTTATCTACAATTTGAGATAATAATAGCAACCACCCCTAGAACATTTTGATGGCCTAAAGGGGAATTGATTCATGACAACGGCAGCTTGTCCAATTGCACACACAACATTTTCTCTCTGTTTTACGGAGTGCCAAACTGAGCAGCTCCTGATAGCAGCAAATCAGCCAAAGTACCCTGTCTATTGACAGTGTAAGGTAACTCTATTTGTGACTGTAGCACTGAGCATACCCCAACAATATGTTGGCTTAGTTCCCCAAGCAATGTTTTAATTCATTCGTGATTGTGGGAGCAGCAGTCGAAGCTGCTTTAACAGCCACATCGTTGCATCTGTAACTATCTCATCCGATCGAAAGTGGTGTAGCTTGAACACTCTGTCTTCAAAAATCTGTGTTGTGTTCAGTGGCTTCCATCGTCCCCAAGGGCCCAAGCAATTCGACTGGACCTGGCCACCCCAACTCCACTGACTTGGCCACAATTTAGCTGCTATCGTGCATGCATATTCACAGGGATATCCTACAGCGTGTTCCTGAAGTAGGGATGCTCCTTGCCAGTATCCCAACGCCGCCTGTCAGGCATGCTGCTCCCAGACCGTGGGCCCCAGTTCCCCTCTCGTTGGGACACCATGTCTGTCTGTAACCCAGCGCCCAGCTGCGGGCCTGCAGGTGGCCCACGATGCCCTGAGGGCGGGCCCTGGCTGGGCACCATGGGAACTGGGGCCCCTTGTGAAGCCCTACGCATGCCAGACCCAGGCGGTGCCGAGTCCCGGCGCAGGAAAGGGGGTCGAGGTTCATGATAGTAGCGGCAGCTTTCGCCATACGAGCACTTCCCTGAGTTCCGCCACCTGGCATGCACACACAGGCGGCCTCATTCAGCAATACAACACTCAGATCATTCAGGGTTGGATGCCCGCTTTGTCCCCCAGAACCCCCCAGAGGTTCGCTGGTAAAGGGGTAGGGAAATGGCACTTTCCAGTGTGGATATTCCAAGCAAAAATGCTGATTGACAAATGCAACACAACCACTCTGGTCTAGTTCGCCTAACGTTTGTGAGGAGCAGTAACAGCAGCTGTGTTTCACAATCAGAGGATGTAAGCACACCACTGGCAATGCCACCAGCAGAAGCACTGGCATCGTTTTCAGGTCCTGTCCCTGTGCAGCCATTGACATGGAAAGGATCTGCATCTACTCTTATAGGAAAGGAGGTTCATGAACGTTTAGTTGAATGTGCTGTAAAGTTTGCAGACCAAGCCATGCATAAACAGTGTTCCTGCTCACACATGTGCTACACTGGCTTTGTTGTTATCCAGGGTCAAGAATGTGCTGTGGTGTATTCCATAGCAGCAGTGCCGGCTGCAGCTCTTGTGCAATGCATGTGCATCACACACCTTAACTTAAACTGAAAACGTAAAGAAGTATGTTGGCCAGCACGCAGTGAAATGGTGAGAACAGGACAACCACCAGCAATGAAGAACACACAAGAACAAGAAATACAAAAGGCAGCCACTGCAAGTGAGCTGAGCAGCACATGCCCTGATAGTGAGGATGTTGGCAATTCAATTTTGACCAGCATTGTGATGTCCATGTAACCTGCTGGCAAATTGGTGATGTCAGATCATCTGCGTCCAGCAGAGGCACTGCCAGTGCAATCTCTCACACTGACTAAGAGGATTAGTTCTGATTCACAGCCAATATACAATACACCTCCCTGTGCCTACATGTTGCATATCCTTGGTGGACCTTGGAAGTCCCTGTCTGGGGGCCCTGCCCTCCATGACCCTCTTTGGCCCTGGTCCCCCTGCCCAAACCCACCACGTCGCCACTGCCCTGGCGGCCCACCCGCTGCGGGGGCTCCCTGCAATTGATGTCAAACCATTAAGAATGGAGCACTAACATGAAGCAACTATCTCAACTGATTGGTAGACAGCAATTATCTGTTTGTTGTTTCTCTCTTGCACTATTTCTTGTTCTTTCTTGTTGAGCAGTTGGAGAGGGAACGATGTTGCACACGAGAACAGGCAGCTCGTCCACCTTTGTGGGCCAAAACAGTTTGGTCAATATAGGGGGAGCCAGCATGCATGTCAGGAGCATAAATGGCTGCTGTTGCAAGCCAAGTTCGTGCGCAGCTGGCCCTGAGGAGACACATTGGAGCCAAGAGCAATTTCAACCTGTGATGTTGCCTACAAGTGCTGCCCCTAGTGTGGCCTGGTTCTCCACTCTGTCAGAACATTTTGGAAGAATAGGAAGGGTACGATCTTCCCAGTGAAAGTCCCAGAGAGCAACTGCACCTGCACAGATATCAGCAAGAGCAAATATGTCATGCAGCAGTGCGGTCCTGAACAAAGCATCCCGAGACGTGATGGACCGTGCATTGTGACACAGATGATTCTGAGCTCAACAGGTAATTTCTAGAATGCTGCCCAAATCGATATGGCTCTGCAGCGTGTGGAAGCACAAGGGACAGTTGTCCCTGATAATAGAACTTCAATCTCCATGTGTAACAATGCTTGGGTGCAGTTTTGCCCATCATCGCTTGCAGCGCTGTGTTTTGTCGCGTTTGGACAAATGCAATCAATGGAACTCTCCAGGGAGAAGACGTTGAAGCAGGGATGTGAATGCCCACCGATTCTAGACAGGTTTAGGCGCAAGCTCCATCGTTGACGCCGTACGTAGCTTTGCTGATGGCGAGAAATCGAAGCACGGGAAGTTCCACAAGAGCGGCGGTGCGAGACCCAGAGTGCATGTGCATGTCTCTTCCACGGTGCTTGTGTGCCGGACCCAGCGTAACAAACAAGCGCTCATTTGGAAACCCCGAGTGGATGCCCCAAAAACGCGTAAGATCGAATCAAGGGGTTCTGGCTCAGTTTTCCGGCTAACAGAGACGCGTACCCAGGGCTGCACCGTCAGCGGTCCTCCCTGGCACGCCGTGTGGGCGTTTTCCCCCCTGGAGCCAGTCAAAAGACAACAGACATCTTCACCTGGAATGAGCTGCTCTGATCGTTCCCGAAGTTTGAAGGAGGGCGCGGACGATATCCCGGCCCTTGTCCATACATCCCGCTCATGTCTGTTGCCTCCGTGTTCCAGCGCCTTCCTTCCCGACCTTCTCGAAATTTTCTCCCCGCGCCTCGAAAGTTTCGACAGCTGTCGGCTCAGTCCGCAAGCGAACAACGAAAACATTTGTGCAGGAGGAAATGCTGATGGGCACTTCATGTATTACGTAAGGGAGGTTTTGGAACAAGTCGTGAGCTGCCTGCCGCTGATCAGCAGTGTTGTTGTGCATCTTCCCAGTTTGTTTTGGTTTTGGTGCAATTACCTACTCTCTTGGCGTCCATGGCCTGTCTCCAACCCACCCCCCATCCCCCCTCTTTTGTGTCCATTTGACGTTGAGCATACCGAAAACAAAATAGTGTCTCCACTGACAGGAGTGACGTAAGCTGAACATGTAGAAATACAGCTGCAGTTGGGTTCATCCTACTTATGTCGAGCCTCTGCGGCATTCCTAGCCTGGCCGCAATGCAGCAGGAAGGAAGCTTACACATCACATGCCTGGTCAAAACACCGCGGCATGCTTTATACATTTCCTTATGCATGATTTTTGAACGCAGTGAATAAATGCATGATAGGCGGTAGGCTTCATTGTCAAGGGAAAATAATAAGATCCTGACACAAATACGCCTTCCCAAGCCCAGTTTTTTTCAATTCTGGCAAAACAGCAAGTGCCCAAGCAAATCACCAAATCAGGCATTTGGAATCCCTTCCCCATGACCCTTTTCTCACAAAGTGGCCCAACCATCACACTGAGTAGCATTGCAAGTTTTAATGGTGGCTTTCCAAAAGAGGACCCCCTCACCATCACATTTACCCCAAGCGTTTGGGAGGGTGCGTTGCGTTGGGTGGGCTGGGATGGCATTCGCCCTCCACTGGCCTGATCATCCCAACTTAATTTCTGTCAAAAAAACTCTCATCATCTGGATCTGAATATGATCTTTACAGCCCCCTCTGAACTCAAGGAGCACATCATATTGATTTTTTGGTCACTCTTACCATCAAATTGACGTCAATGGGTGGGGGGTGGGGGCGGGGTCATCCAGACCTGTGGCGCTAAGAATTTACAGAATTACCACAAAACGACGTAGAGCTGATAGAGAGCCCAAAACCGCTGGTAGTAATTAACAACCCTTCAAAGGCATTTCCAAACATTTAATTACTCGTTTGCTACTTGGCAAGCGCTAAACAAGTGATGATGTATTATAAAACATCATTGAAGTGCCAGTTCTTTGCCGAAGCCAGACTTATTGCTTGCGGCATATACACAACGTGTATTTACGGTTTTTGTGTGCAAAGACAGTGCGTGTAGACTCACGGAGCCCTGGGAGTGGCACAAGGACGCGCTGGAGTGGGCAGAAATCGACCTTTTGTTTGATGACCTCGTTGCCCTTGCCGAGGGTGAGATGGGCGCTGTGGTGTGGGTGCTCGAAGGTGCGGAGGGCTGATCATTGCTTTCATATTCATCACGTAACTTGGGTGTCTCAACATGCAAAAATTATGCAAATTGATTCGTAAATATAGCCGCTCTTTTGCGTTTTTAAGTCTTTACGCGTAAAGAGCTCAACGCGAATATGGTGCCATGCACATATATGTTCATATGAACATATACAACAAGCCTGGCAGATTTTCAGAATATGTCTCAATCGACAAACTCAGGCATCAGCTCATTGCCCGCTATCACTATTAGTATCCTATTTCAATCCTATGCAATCGCTACAGCTCTGCATGGCGCCCCTGAAAGCACCCAGGTTTGTGTCCTGCCATTATTTTGCTGAGTCGCCCTGGCATCGATGCAAGGGTTGGCAGCAAGGAAAAGCAGATGGGCGGAATCTCTGAGGTTAACGGCGCTAAGCACTCCAGATCGGTATAGCGTGCTTCCTTACGTTATACGATTTAGAGATGCGTAATACGATGTCATGAATGTGAGAACAGATATAATGTAACATTTGTTGTGTTATGGAGAAAGTGTAATTTTTAGGCGCAATGTTGATCGTGCATTGGAAAATCGCAAGGGGCCCTGATGCACCACAAACATGCACACTTGGTGAAGCCATCAACTGCAATCATGTGAACCCAACTGGCAAAAAAACACGAAACCACACTGCACAAAGAAAGCCGTGCGTGAAGCTGTGCACACTTCAACTCAAGCCAACGGCTGCTGTGTCTTTCTGTTCTTCGTCAATACCATATCGCTGGACACCAGCACTGCTGCGCGATGCAACCTATGACCATACAAATCGCACTTCCGAAACCACTTGAGAATGTATCAATGCACCAGAGGTCACACTCAATGATATAGCCGATGCTCGCCGTCTGGGAAGGGAGAGTGAGATGGCTGCTGTAGATTCACGACTTCTTGGCATGCCAGAGTGCATGACAAACAGTGGCTCCCAGCACAGTTGTGTTTGATGGACGGTTAGCATGTCAACTCCATAGCGCTGTGTCAGCCTCTGGCAGCTGTCTGCGGTGTGCTGCTCTTGTGAGTCTGCACATTGGTGTAGGTGTACTTGGCGTGAGAACTTCCATTTTCCTTTTCTTCGTTGCAACTGTTTTAGTGCTCTTTGCTGATTGCATGGTGTCACACTTTTCATCCCTTGCCATCAAATCCTGGAGCTTGGCTCGGTTCCTGTCAATATTTGCTGCCCTTGCAGTCTCCAATTGAGTTGCTTGCTGGTGGCTTCCCTAAGAGAAACACAAAACGCTGTTGCCAGAATAGCAGAAATGCAATTGTTTGCAATATCCAGTTCTTTCTCACAATGGCACCCCAAATTCATTTTTACAGCAACTGTAGCACTCTTTGGCTCTTGACATGTCTGCATTTGCAATCAAATATCAATTAGCATGATTCCAATTTGTGACCAAATTTAATAGTCACGATGAAGTTGTTCCACATGTGTAGAATGTGAGAAAAATCATGTACACTCTTGCAATTTGTGAATATTTGGAAATAGAGTTCAATTGCCATACGGCACAGATTTCAAATGCCTTTGACTAAGCTGTTTTATCTGTTCCAACTGTGTTTTGTGATGTTGGCAATGTTTGATGTGTTCTTCCTGTCAATCAATGGTGAGCTGGTGACACTGGCAAGAACACTACATTTGCATTGGCAATGAAAAATTCACCAGTGCCTCCATACACTCTAAGGACTTCACTCTTGCTCCTGTGTATACATCTTTTTACAACAGGTGCATCGCATGTTTACAAGCTCCAATTAGTATTTAATTAAATATACTAAAAAACGTGTAAAGATACGAGCTAATGCGTTTTAGCTTGCCATGCCAACATCTTATTGACAACAGAGGTAACCACATCCACCAGAAAGTGAGTGATACAAGCTGATGATCAGCTGTTAATGTGTTACTGGACAATTGGGCCATCAAACGAACTTTTACAGGCAGACAACATTGGCCAGTCTGGGACCCTGACAGAATAGTATGAATAATGAGAGCACGAAGGAGGGCACCTTGTTAAAAGCCAAAAATATGGTCCTGCATCAGGTGATGCACACCCACGACAAACATAGGCGCGCCAACGTTTGCATGCACCATGGGCTGCACCGCCAATGTGAGCTGCCCATAGTGAGTCATGGAAGCACCTAAAGGCTGTGGTCTTCTGAAACGCCCAGTCTAGCGGACATCAACACAATGTGCCTCTACTCGGCAGGCACTAAAATGCGCCACACATGCCAAAGTGGGTGTCTTGGAGGTGTGGGTGGGCGCAACGGTGCCCGGACGCATGATTCAGAGAGACGGGCCACGGACAGAGTCCCCAGACCCCCCGAAGCAGGCTCTAGAAATGAGAATAAGGCCCAAAATAATAATGTGGAAAAGTGCATGTATTATCACGTATTTCTACTTGGAGCCTTAGAATACGTTTGAAATTACAGCAAAATTTCCAACGACATGCAAATTGAATCAGTCAGTCTCAACGCCCGACCCATCCATGACATTCACCCATCATAAGGCCAGCCCATTGCTCAAGGCCTATCCATGCCCATTGCATTGTTCTCATTGATTACGTGCATGTCGAGGCCTTCTCAAGAAGATGGCCACCCAGCGCCTTGCACCCAGGCACAGTATGTCCACGGCCAAGATATCCACGCTAATGTGGCCTCCACTGCACGGTTGAAGTAGGTTCTCCGCCACATTTCACATCACGCTTTCATGACAAAAGACATCTGCCCATCCACAGTGGCCTTTTTCTGTGTGCAAACATAGCTGGGATCGATCCCTCTACCGTGCATCCCTCAACCGCCACAGCCTTTTCTTGACCACTCACTGATTGATCTATTCAATGGATCCCGTGACACGAGCGCGCATAGGCTTTGCAGATGGATCAATACTGCTGCTCGGCTTTGAAACTTCGTTGCGCTGTTTTCCTTTACGTCGCTGATCCTGCAAGCGTATCATCTCGGCCAATCTATTTCGGCATTTGCCCAAATGTGGCAAAACTGCGGGCATGCCAAGCAGCGAATTGCAGCTGTGATCGCTCGCTACTGCCGTTTGTCGTAATGGCATGCCGTTTTGGTGCAGGTTGCCACCATCTCAATCACATCTGCATGGGCGACAAAAGGGCTAGCAGCCATTGCCACAGTGCCCGCTTCGCCCCTTGCCTCACCCAAGCTCTATCCAGACCCCACTGATGCTTGTTCATGCATTCCTTTCGGTGACATATTGCTCCAGGCAATAATTATGGACTAACAGAAGTTCTGCAGGAGAGAAAGTGTGGTGGACGAGTGGCAGAAGCTAGCCCTTTCACTTCAGGTATGAAAGCATAATGGCTTGCAAAAAAGCTTAAGAAATTTATGTATGGGAAGTCATTATTCTGAACAATTACATGGAACACAGTGGACTGGAGGATGAATAGACCCCCTTTAATTGGAGGCCACAATTGCAACAATTGCACAATTGTATCCATTTCCCTTATCTTCTATTGTATCACAAACTGCTCCAGTCAGTTGCCTGATTGAATTTACAAAATACACATCAGTCGCAAGTGTTAGTCTAGATTTCAATCTCATTATGTGATGAGTTGTTCAGGCTTGCAGACCAAAACATTGGGACTCACCTGTGCATTGCTCTTGTGCGTAGCGGCATTTCTTTGCCTGTTTTTCTTCTTTGAGAGAAGTTTCTTTGCCTCTCTTGGCCAGTCTTTTGGACGGCTGATCACTTGAACCTGCTGGTTTGGGGCCCACAAGGGAATAATTTCCACATCTCCATCGTCATATGACAACGTGTGGCGAAGATTGATGCGATCGTAGTCTGTCACCTGATATCAAAATGGTGTTTTACCTATATGTTAGTACCTGTACTGGACCACTAACTGCATTGTACCCCAGCTTCAGTTTTGAATCACAACTCTTTTGTGGAAACTCAACATTATGCTGGCACATCAAGATTAATCCTGATAATAATGAATATATTTCATGAACGTATACACCAGCTGTGATGCACAAATTATTTGATATGTTTTTGAATATAGACAGGGTGCCCTAAAGATGGGTGACTGCCAGATGCGGACAAGAACAATGTGTTGGGATAGAAATCTGTGTCTTGAAAATATTATGTACCAATTCATCCTGCTTTAATTTAAAACATTCACAGTTTGTGTGACCCAATCTTTGCAGCAGACAGAATCTGGCAGATCCTGCCAGCCAGAATCAGAGTGGCAGAGAGTCATAGAAATCTACGCATGCTGACAGAGATCCAATGTTAGACCTGCTGGCCCACTTTCAAAGTGCCATACCTGTCCCCTGTACCACGCCTCATCCAGTGGCCACCACACTTTCACTTTTGCACCAATCGCACGTATTCCCATTACGGCCAGTTGGGCACCTGTGTGGCCAGCCTCTGCAGCAGCCATGGCACGCACATGCAGACACCGCCTCCGACGGCCAGAGCATTGGTTCAAACATGCCTCACAGCTGCCACACCTTACAGCACAAGTGGCAGGGAATATGGGCATCTCACAAAGCCATATTGGTGTTGCTTATGCTCATGATACATCAGCAATATAAGGAACACATTAATACAAGTGCCAACATGTGCTAATGTGAAGAACATGACGATTAAGATCAACATACTTTGGAAATAAACTGCTGAAATGGCATGGAGATGTGGACCAAAGCAGCAATCTGCTGGTAGGCAAGCATAAAGACTATATGCAGTGCATGTTGTGCATTTAGGCATGTCGTTCCCTGCACTGAATCCAATAGCAATGCCAGAAACATAATTCAATTTTATTGTCATTGAAATTCTATACTTCTGACCACTGCAGCATCCCACAAGGATGTTCTGTTGCACATACAAAACTCTCTTGCACTTGCCATGTTTCAGTATTTAAACAGTACACATGCAAGAGTGATCAATGAGCTGATGGAGTGCAGTGTGAATCCACTACATATTGGCTCCCCAAGCATCTGTGGAATGACTGCAAAACAACACCCACATCACCACACTCATACCTAGGCCTTTTATTTGCAGCGGCTGCCATTTCAGCAGCCCTGGATGCCAAGGCTGATGAGCACTGGAACTTTTTGCCCTTGCTCTGTTTCTTGACAGCCAACCAAGTCTTTGCCTGCTCCAGAGCCTGATCAAAAAGGGCTGGCTGTCTCAGGAGCCCTGCCTTTTGAAGCTCCTTGGCTTCCTTTGTAATCTCATCCAGGTGCTTCTCAAATGGCAAGAGCTCGCATGATGGAAGCCATAGATGTGACTTATCACCAAAGAACACCACCAAAACACGGCAAGAATCTGCACTCATGCCAAAACAGTCTTTGAGAAGCACATTGATGCAATTATCTCACATGTTGCACACATTTCAAGGTGACTGCCATTGCCATTCGCAAATGCCATTCTGGGGCCATTCTTGGACCACAAATCATGGACTGGACATGAGATCACCAATGGGCACATCTGAACAACATTGTGCTTGGTCTTTGTGCCTGCCATTGCCAATTCAGGGCAAGGGCTGCGCTTTGCCATTGTATGACAAACGAAATCCAAGGAATTTGAGTGAAACAGAATGTCCCAATTCACACAGAGGGAAATTCTTAGTATGCTCTAATAAGCAGCGAAGAGCTCAAACAAATTTTCACGACTAGGCAACCATAGAGTGACCAATTTCTTCAACCTTGAATGCTTAATTTCTCAAAGAGCATCACAGAATCACAAATCCTGCGATTAGAGATTGAAGATTGGGTATTTTGATCTCACACATGGCCAAATGCAATCGAGAGTTCAAGACTACCAGCAGTGGCCAGATTCTGCCTATTCATGTACGTTTTGTGTGCCTGACATGGGATACCAAGCCTCTGGGATATCTCCTGCTGAAGACACCAAATGTGGGTTCCTGCCAAGGTACCAGCGGCACCAATGGTCCATGCCACCCTGTTGCCTATCCTTTGTGCTGATTCCTGTCCACACCCACACCCACTGTGCCCCCTTTTTTTGCAAAAATGGGGAGGCTGGTGCCCCTGCCAACAGCACTGGAAGTTGGGCATTTACTGATCCCAAGTGTGAAACTCACCTCCTTGAACTGGAGTTTCTTGAGCATACACACAAACAGATTCTCCTGCATCTTCTTCAGCAGGGTATCTGGGCATGGTTGTAGTCCCAAACAGGCTATTATCCGCTTCCCCAGCATGGTGCCCAACACTCTCCCAGGTGTCCCTTGGAAGCCAGTGTGTGCGTTCATGGGGGGTCAGTTTCAACAGTGCATCGATGGGCAGGGTCCTTCCTTTGGGCATCCTGAATGGATCAAGCTTCTCTGCTGGCCACCAAGTCCCAGCAATTGGGCAACGTCCCCAAACAAGGTCTGAGATGCTCTCAGAATCCCCAGGGAGTCCTTGGAGGCGCACAACATTGGCAACCTGGATGTCATACATCACTTCAGAAAACATCTTGAATCAGAATTACCTGTGCATATTATTGGCTTTCTTTAAATCAACAATGCCAGTTATGTATAGGGACATCATGTACAATTTCAATCTTAAGAATAAAGTGTAGGCATTGTTTCTTCACCAGGGTGCATCTTTGTAAGGTGCACTAAAGAATGCAGACATGGGGTATTTGTCGCTGTTAAAAATCACTTGCTATTCTTTCAGACACTTTTTGCAGCTACCCATTATTCATTTGCAGGCAGACCCCTGCACAGAAATTCAGCTAGATGTTTGCTTGAGGCAAAATATATGTTGACGCTTCTTCCTATCTCGAATGGCTAGATTACACTCAACAAACACAAATTGAATACCAAGATCACATTGGCAAGGGTTTGACAGGGTCGTTGTGGTTTTGATTGCCAGGGTTATTCAAAAGCAGCAAGCATCAAAAATAGATGCAAGGTCAACTTTGCTCAATGCAACACTTTCCAAATTGCATTTGGATAGTCAAAATAATGGAAAGCCAGAAGAAGGATGGCTTGCGTTGCTCAAAAGAGATTCCTTTTACTGGTACTTGCCTCATGTGCAAAGGACATTCCACAACGAGTTGCCTTCTTCACAATCTCTTCCACATTCCATCCTTGCTCCCTCAAACGCATGATATATGTGTTGATGACATGCTTACCCGGAAGACATCCAACCTGGATGTACCAGCTTGATCACTTCACCAACTGCGATAATAGAAATTTGGGAAGACAACATCTGACAGCATTTCACATGAGCAAGGATGCTCACAACACAACGATAAGTGCCAAACACGCTATCCATCAACATTCGCTTAGTAAATGCAAAGAAATGGGCCAATGGGCAATCATCATTGAATCCAAAATCATTTGTGCCCATGTTAACTTGAACATCGCTCTAGCAAACATTTCACACTGTGAAATTCACAGCCAAAAGGACTGGTGATACAAGCCAATTTTTATGATGCAATGTTATCATTGCAATAATATTTTTGCTACAAACTTTGAGTCGGCCAGGAGATAGCAATGAATTGTGTTCCAAAACGTGGAACTATCAATACCTGCAATTCAGTGTGCATCAACTGCAACGCTGCATTTGATATATGCTACATTCTATACATTGAATTGTGCACATACATAGATTGTGTACAAGGTGTTGAAGAATGCAACGCCGTGATGAATGGTAAACGCCTGCAACTTTTTCCCCAGGTGTGCTGGTGATATCCTTTCCTGCTCAACACATTATTGCATGGTTTCCAAGCATCTCTTTCCAGTAACATGCGTCCCTGTTGTCTCCATACAGCTTACCGCTGAATGCTGTTCTTCAAACTTGACATATAAAAGGAAATAAGCATGGATGTCACCCACTGATGAAGAACATGCAACAATATGGTGTATCACGAAATAGCTGTCAGTACAAAACTGTCCAGCATTGAAGAAAACACTACTGAAACGTATGACAGCTAATACCAGTACAAAACAGTCTGTTTGCAATACCAATTGCAATGCCATTTGACACAAATTGATGCCATCGCAGCTTTTATGCCACTTTTATGCCATCGCAATCACTGCGATGGCATCATTTTATGTCAAAATGGCATCGCAGTTGGCATCACCAACATGCTGTATTCTCCCAGTGTTAGCAATGCAACTTGTGCATATATATACATATGAGGATGGAAGCAGTTGGCTGTTTTGATTCAGGAGCTGCAAACGTGAAATTCTAACATGCCTTCATGGAAGTCCAATTATGCACTCAAAATTTCTTCACACTGGCAATGCGATCATTTTGGTTACCATCTTTACACAAACCTACCTCTGATACAAAATCGCCTAGCACTGCAAGTGGATATTTCACTGGGGCATCTGACAATCCTGTGATGGCATGCCTGCAAAGCAAAGCAGCCACAAGAGAAAACGATATTGTTCAATTGTTGAAATTTGTGGTCACTACGAATACTAGAACACCAGCTCTGCCACGACCTCATTTCCCACTGGATGTTGTGGCTGCAGCTGCAGAAACCTTGCAACCAACATTACAGATCATTTTCACTCGCTGACAATATTGCATTGATAGGACATTCACTGAGAAAATATTTGGAAAAACAACACATGTTCAAATGTGCACAAAGTTTATGGGTCTGAGTTATTTTTCATGTTTTAGCATGCAGAAGACTGATGAAATGCATATGTATTTGCAAGAGTCTCATTTGGACTTTTTCCCTAATGATTGATTGCATTGAAAGCATGTCTACTGATTAATCATACAATTTGATCCACCCACCTGCCAGCTCCCTTGCAGTACCAGGCTGCCCTTGGCCATGTGCCACTCCCCATATCCGCACAGCCATATTTTTCACACTGCAGACATCCAGGACGGATTTGTATTGGCAGCGCACAAATGATTTGTCAACAAGTGTGCAATACTATGTTGAAACAGACATCAATCTTCATGATCAATGTCAAAAACAGACTCAGACTTTAACCGATGCTTTGAAATACTGAGCCACATCTGCCAACAATATGTTGAAACTACACTGATAAGGCTGGAATCAACATCTAACATCATCAGCATTTCCAGGTTGACAATCACAACAGTCAGTGCTTCATAGCATGGGTAGCAACACGGAATTGAGAGGTCAGTGACTTGTGGACTTGTGATTTGTGCCATTTTCTGCCATTCTTGACTGATTTTTTAATACAACATTCATATACAGCAGATATTCTAATGAATATTTTCAATCGCTCCAACAATTATACAACCATGAAAACGATGTGTACAAGTTCATGATTTGTGCAGCAGGGCTGCAAATGGCTGTTTTGCACAAGTAGCAACAGCATAAGTGCTCTTAAATCTCAATTTGTAATCAGAGTTTTAAACAGGAATTGTGCGTTGCAATGGTTGGAGCACACCCCGCAAGGCAGCATCATGACAAGCAACAATTATACGTGTGGTAAGCACAATGCCTTGATCAACATTGCTCAAAGAGGGCTTCTCTGCTGCATATATATTTTGCTCCTAATAGTCACAATATGTCTTGCTGCTCCATGAATATCTGTTTTCTAAAATTGGCTTGCAGTGGAAGGTGTGAGACTGTGCCAACACATGCTGGTAGCTGCTCTTGGGAAATCCCTGAAGTGCGCCCCAGCCCAGGTGTGGAAGCACCACCATCACGTTCAGCCAATTTGAATTCTAGCTGAGGGATTGATGGAAATCTCTGCTGGGTAGGGTACAAGCTGTGGCAAAATGATCAGTAGCTGAAAAAGTGAAAGCAATCTCACAATGCATTATTCGGAATTCACAGTTGTTTGCAGTTGTAATAACTAAGTTACATGTAGTTTGCTCATATGCTGAATGAGTGTCTGGCTACATGGACTGCAGTTCTGTGTTTGGTCAATGTGTATCAGGAATCCGCAGCAGGAAAATCTCCAAAAGCAACAGGAAATTCTTCCAACCCATACCTGATGCAATTTAGAGAATGAGATGAATTACACAATGACAGACAGGTGAAATTTGTGATGGGAATTGGCTACCATGGCACAAACCAGTTGCAAGTATAATGTGGCATGCACATTGGCATCCAATGTCAGGCAGCTTGGTATCTTTCTGCTTTCATTCACTGTGACTTACTGAACGTGAAGTACCTTGATGCCCATTATCGACCCTTGCCATTCTTATAGAGTCACACACAATGTCAGAACACAATGGCTTGTGCAGGTGTCAAAAGCATACTACATTAGCATGCAGCTCAGATTGATGCAATCCCCGAATTGCGGATTCTCCTTGAAGGCCCCCTCCCCATTCCCCCCCTATTTTGGTCCACAATTTCCAAATATGTCATGTAGTTGATGGCCAATCCCTTTATCAAGCAATTCCAGGGCATAGATATATCTTTGATCTGGATCATCTTTTGAGAAAACAAAAATTTCCCCATTAATGCAAGGGAATGGTGCATACCACTTACAAAGAGCTTTGTTATTTCACTATCAGGGGCAGCCATGAAATCCTTCACTGCATCCATTAATCTGATTTAAAACAAGGTTTTTATCTCAGTCACATTCACGTCCTCCAAGGGTAAGCTATATAAATTGCTCCTGTCTATATGTTTCGAATTCCACTGGCATAAACTGCCATATTTTCAAATAGATACACTCTTAGTGCTGTGCAAAATCTGATTCCATGGTCAGGTATCCATTCATTACACACTTGTGATTGTGGCTTTGCCCATAATTGCTGTGAATCAATCATTTTGCAATCCTGCCCTTGCTGGGTGGCATCTAGGGCCCAAATCTGATTTGCAGGCTGCAACAAATGGTTGGTCTACCCTAAATAACTGGTGGCTGGCCCAGCACGATGTGCTGCTGGTCTCTGAGATGCATTGCTGAACTTTTTTCAAAGGGATTTGGTATGTAGGTTGTTGTTGAGGTGTGGGGGTGTGGGGGTGGGGGGTGGGGGGTTGCATTGCAAGATCCTCAAAAGACTTCCATGTGGTTGTGCAAGTGCCCAGCAACCACATGATAGGGTGATTGTCCTGATGCCATGCACTCCCACCTCCCACCACCACACATCCCTGTCCTTTCTCTCATTGGTGTGCATGAGCAGCAACATGCAGGACGGAGGAATATTGAAAGGGCAACCTTTGGGTAGAGCTGCTCCCATCACCTGTGCTGTCCTGCAGAATGTTAGCTGCTGCAGCACTTCCTATTTTCTGCCACATGGCAAAAAGCATTGAATCCAAAAGTAGCTCATCTTGGACATCAACTTTGGCACTTAATTTAAAGTTTCTCAAGACTGCTGACTTGAACAAATGCCAATCCCTCAATTCTCTCTTTCTGTAACCTGCTGTGTGGTCTTATGTCTCCAGTGCACAAGCATGCACATCCTGATTTTCTGCTGTTTGGACTTGTATCTCCAGCTCACAAGCATGCACATTCAGATTTTTTAAATTGTAAACTCATTTTTGAAAAGCGGATCATGCTGCTGCCACAATTACATGTTTCCATTGTGGATTGCCACATCTTGAAGAAGTGAAATAATTGTCTGGTGTTATGCATGGGTACCTGCTAATCGTCTGACTGTGTGCATATTTTCCAGTCAATTGGCAACTGCATGCTAACCTCATCCCACCCAGACCCCAGGGTGGTGCAGGATGTGACAGCCCCTACTATGCATGGAACAATAGTTGGGAATGTGTAGAAGGGGATGAACTTTCAATTGGAACATGAAAAACATGATCAACAACATAAACTAGGCATTTGAGAAATTTTGTGGCCATAATTACAAGCTGCTCCCCATCGTAATTGCCATGAGGGCCATTGTACAAACATTTTCCAGAATTAGCAATAGGAAAAGGGGGAGATATAACCAAACATGATGGATAGTGAAAAACTAACTCAATATCGATTTGTGCTAAAATATACAGCCCTGTTCATCAGGTTCCCAGATACCCACCTTTCTTGTGTGCATTTCATCACCAGCTTCATGACTAACTTCAACAGATTCGCTACCACTTGAAAGCCCTGAATTTGCCTCATCTGCATGAAATTTGCAAATAAAATCAATAATGTTACCTTTTTGATATGGAAAACAATTATCATTGTTATTCCACAATCTTCATCTGTGCATTTTTTTGGTGCACGGCAAACAACTAAACACTCATTGCAGAAGGTACCATACTGAATGAACTCATCTCCACAATGATGTGACACTGTCCCTTCTTGCCAAGTTGCTGAAATTGGAAACGGCATGGTTCTGAAGGTATGATGAGCAAAAATGCTATAAAGAAAGTGGCACCAAATTTCCGATCATTAGTTTTACCCAATGGCAACTTGCGCCCTTGCACTTGGTTCTATTCAGTTCGTATTTGCACAGCGGTGTGCTCACAATGGCAGCATCATTGAAGGGCAATGTCGCAGCCTGTTGCCTTCCAATATTCAATTGAGTTTGGCATCCCATTCCTAATAGTAGTAATAACAACAGTGTGAATAGATCCTTGGTTCATTCCACAAGTGGGCACCTAATATATTGGGCAGCTATGGCGCTACTGCACAGGTGATTCTACAAGAGAATGTTTGGTCCAAGTTTGGCACCATGGCATGGGGACAGTGTCAAAGTCCAGGACGTCCATGAAATGGTGATTTGTACCATGTCGATGGCTGAGCCTCCACTTCGGGGCCACTCCAGAAACATGTGCCATTGATCAGTGATTTTCACTGGCTTTGCATGATGCCCAATTGAAAAAAACATTGAGCAACAAGCAGCCATGCTATGGCATTAACATTCAAAGTGCATATGGGGAGTGTCTGTATCCGGGATCAGATTGTGCCTCATGGCAATATGTGACCAACTGCATGCCTTTTCAGTCTGAATGGCTGTGATTGTGCCCATCGATGCAAGGTTGGGCTTTGAGGTAGGTGGTGGGTGGGCTAGTGAGTTCATTCGTCCCGTGTTACTTTGCCCACTTGGCTTTGGTCCCAAGAGGCTGCGAGGGGGAACACAAAAGTCCTTCACAATAGTTTTCCATCACTGGGGGGTTCACCCCTTGTGTCAATGGATAGGATCAGACAGAGCTGGAAAAGTTCATGAGAATTTCAAGATGGGCAGCTGCCCTGGGTTTCCATCACTAAATGTACTAGCCCTTTCATAAGGGGCTTTAGCATGTCCAGAATAACATTTTCTCATGGCCCGGCCATGACAGTGATTGATTGCTGCAACCGCTCAGCCTTTTTGCCTCAGGATGTTGGCAGCCCTGTACACATTTAAACTCAAAAACAACATATTTTTGGAGGTGTTTCTAAATGGTCTGGATTCCTAGAAAATGGGTTGATCATCTGCTTCAACAAAGTTGACATGAACAGACAGGTTTGGGGAGACCTCATGAGAGTATTCTCCAAGGCAAGTTGTCTTTGGCCACAATATTGCCAGATTTCTATCATAAAGCTTATACCTGTTGTTTACGCATAAATATATCCACGAATAAGCATAGCAACATGTAATTGTAGCTTTCCTGCCACATTGTGGAAATACACATATTTATGCACCCTGTAGACCTGCAAAATGGGTCGGCTTTTCCTTGGTGATTGACTATTATCCTCGCTTGCAATGCCACCCAAGGTGCAGTTCGGGCCAGTTGCCAAGTACTTAAATTACAAAGTGTATGGATGCATAAGCCATACAGGCCACATGATTCTGCTGCAACATAGTCATGAACAGTGGCAAGGGGCACCAATGCTGTACCCAGACTGGCACCAGCAGCCACTATCAGTGGTGTGATAGTGTGCATTGGTGAAGTCCCCTTGCTGGTCAACAATGAGTGTGCATGCTTTCATGCGACATTTAGAAGAAAAGTAAATGCAAGAACCACGCCATGGGCAGTTGCTGATTTGCCAGAGGCAAAGTGTCTCTGCATTCAAGGAGTCCAGGGTATGGCAGCCAGACATGCTAGAGTGGTAGAGAATGGCAGTTTGTTTGGCAATGTTGTTGAACTTTGCATGGGCAATATGTGTGCTATGTTAGGGTGCTCAAGTGGGCAGCTGACTGAACGATATCCTGCGGCACCACATAATGTGGCTGTGTTGATGCAACACTTTCAATGCAGTCCTAAAAGCGTTTCATACAATGCATAATTATGCAGAATTGTATCAATATAATGATAATGCTGTAAATGTGGTGAACAAGCCTGATCAAAATGTGGCAATCTTGAAAGATGGGAACACAACCCACTTATAGGCACACTGGCTGGAGTGCTTGTAACCGTACATGTGTGCCCAATGTATATTTCGGATGTCACAGATGACATGCTGCACAGTCGGTTGAGAGGTATTAAAGGGCAGAAGCTTTGAATCTTGCAACTAAATTTGGAGTGAAGAAATGGGCAGCCATGACATGCTGCAAACCTCAAGTTCCTTTGCATCAAGAACTCAATGTGAGTGCTGATTGGATATTTTGCATGTCTGCCTTGAAGAAACAAGGCATTTGTTATAGGGATAGGGTTTGCAGTTGGGTGGTGGGAGGCAGCAGATTAGTTTGTTCTCATTGTGGACAGACCCCTTCTGAATTGCACCCCTTTATCATGCTTGGGTAAGTGCGCACAAATATTCAACATCGTTGCTTGGTATAACTTTCCCTCCTCAGGGCCCCCATACAGTCATCTTATAATGCACACATGTGTCCACGTACAGCAACTGTGCGAGCATCATGTTGGGCTAAGCTTACTTCAGTTTCTGAGCATTTGCAGCTGGCCATTCATGCTGAGATACAAACACTACAGTTGTGCTTTGAAATTTGTAGGGACAACTTAGCGCCCACTGTTAAAGGGGACACATTTCCAAGAGCTGGACAGAAGAGATGACAAGACGTGTAGCCTTTTTAAGATGCAATGCTGGGTGGAAAAGCACTGAATGACATTCATGGGAAACAACAAACAATACAAATGCAGCAAGGAGACCAAAAAACTGAAAATGCTGAATGTCAAAAAAATGCAGAATAATTTTTCTTGCAGTACAATTTAATTACTCAGAAAATCTGACAAATGATAGGCATCAGTTGTGAGCAGCACATGGCAGCACAGGAGGCAGTGCAAAACATGGTTGATATTTGACCTTGTTCAAGGATGTTGTTGACTTCTTCTCTTGACTTGGCCATCCTGTCTTTGGGGCACCTCCACAGAAGCCCACCTTCATTGCCATCAGATTCATAGTCTGCACAAGTTGCCTAGCAAAGATCCAATATTGAACAATGGTTAGAGTGCAACAAACATGAAGTAGAGTCATGCATGCTTAACAATCTGCGGAAGCTATGGAATTCACACATCAATGCAATGTTATGTGGCACAGAAACCCTTAATGAGGAGTTGCAATGATTTGCCATTATCCTCTAGAAAAGCGATACTTATGCTGGAGAGGGTGTTCAAGCCAACCATCCACTTGTTGCAACCTTGCACATATGCATACCTGCTCTGGAGCATGCTGGTTTTGAAACACCTTTGGAAAGAGCGTGTCGCAATCAGATGGAACATACTTGTGCTTGTAAGGAAACTGCAGTCGTTCGCCAATCCACTTGGCAACCTGGCATCAAACACGAGATGGGCATTTTTACAAAGGCAAGGAAGATAGTAGGGCATTGCAAGCAATTCTCATATTCACATTTAGCCATGCACGGCTCAACATCTGTTGAGCCATTTTGCTACTCCATTCAATGAGTGAAACATAACTTACATATGGTGACTGATTTGGTGGCACTACACAACAAACCCAACAGTGAGTGTCATGGACAGCAGCTCAATTGTGCAAAAAGCGAAAGAGCACAATGAATGTTTATGAAAGCAACTGGCTAGTCGACAAGTGAAAATGTCATGAGCAGCATGCTCAAATCTGCTTATTAAATTTTGAGTAAAAGGCCAGAATGAAGAGAAGCAGAATGACTACTATTAGACTCATTTTTTTCAAAATTCCAGCAATTATGGGTAGCTGCGTGCCACAAAGGACTTTATATTTATGCAAGATTGCCAGACACATATGGTCTGATTGAGGAAACTTAGGAGACCTTGACAAAATTCGGAAAGGAGCCTCAGCACCTGGGACTAACAAACAATTCCTATTTGGAATACATGCTAGGAAACGAATTACTTCAATCTCACCTATTCATTGGGTCTATTTTTGTGTTGTTAATTTTGTGCTAGCTGTAATGCTTTCCAAAAGTATGTACATGACATTAGGGTTTGCTCTTGTGTTTTGATAGTGTGTGATGCACATGTCATTCATCACTGATGCTTTGCTCTTGGTGAGTACCTGGAATGGTGTTGAAAAGGAATCAGTCAAGGTGATTATTAGCTGGGCCATGTTTGCATAGAAATGTTGATAGGACTTTAAATGATGGGCATTAAATAGGTGGCCAGGACAATCAACATAGCCACCCGGCGGCCAAAACTCTCTGTGTTTCCACTGGATGTGCTTGCATGCCTTCCTGCTCCCTGACCTTGAGAGGCTACTGGAATAGAACAACCTCAATAGCTGCAGAATGAATCTGCCAATACTTATCCCTACTACCACCCCTCCTCCACATCACGTCACCCTGAACCCTGTAGTGGGGGCCCCCACCCCCCTCCTGCAACTGTTAGTGCACAGATCTCCAAATTATCATACCAAATGGTTGTAATGAGTACCCATCATGTATGATGTATCCATGCTTCTTTCACACACAATCGTGATGATCATGGCTTGGTTCTCTCATTCCTTGAACTGGACTAAAGACCTCTTGCCCAAAGATGTGTCTTTAGTGGCCCAATTTCCAATGGGCCATTATCCAACTAACCATTATCTACATTGTTTCCACCTTCGCAATGACTCACAATGCACATTGTGTCACTATCTTATAGATGACAGAAACCACAAGCTTTTCCACTGTCTCAGCTTTGCTCTTCTGTAGCAGCAATTAACCAGTGAGATCCATTACTTGACACATAGATATGGTGATTCGAATTGGGCTTATTTTTCTGGATCAGGACGACCTTTTTTGGCCCAGTTTTTAAAGGGTTGTTCGGCATGCATGCACTCAACATTGAGAGAGTTTTCTTTTCACATTGTCAGGGTTATGATCGATGTTGGAAGTCAGACATGGCAACAGAAAAAGGATACATTGGGACGTTTTGATACATTACGTATATTTGGGACATGGGTTGACGAACTCTTTCTCTCGTTTTTGACATTTTGTCTCTGATGGTTAGGACTCCCCTGCATGGATATCGAATGCTAGCTAAACACTAATGCTTTCATTCTATCTCATTGTTTGGGACCCTACATCAGCTTCTGATGGAAAGGTTTCCAGTTGTACTTTTCGATTTGTGGGGGAGATCCTTGCTTAGATCAGCATGCAATACATTGGAATTCAAAAAAAGTCATGTTATCATCATATCATTGATCATTTCTTTTGAGTATGGTCCATGATTAATTGATGACATTTCTGATTCAAGATTGCATGCATCAGAGTGCATCCTACATCTGAAGATTATGCAAACACATGCCTGCACGGTGACTGCGTTTCCAATAAGAGCAAATCTCTTAGATTCCCACAGATCAGCATCACCATCCTTCAGCGTACGATTCCGATGACTGTTGAGGCAGGGACCGACAACAGGAAAGCAAGGCTCAGTGTAGCCTTTGGGAAAACCCTGGTGAATGTAACAGCAAAATAGTTATATGTTAGGCAGATAGCTTGCTACCGAGAGGCTATCACAAATACACAACCAGAACATTTTGCAAAAATTGCTTGACCCAAAACTGTGTTGCGGTTAACTCCACGATCAGGCCACCATATTTGGGGTGTCCTCCCCCACGTCCTGGCGTCCCCCCTTGGGCACCTTACAAATTCAAATTGGCGCACTGGAGTGAATTTTACTCCAATTGACTTGAGATTTCGACCGCGTCTTGCACATCCCGCCTGAATAACGTGGTCTGAATTTTATATCCAAATTGGCAGTTCCCGCTTTGCAATAGCCTCCAGCGCAACGGGACAGTCTGTCCAAGCCTGGGACTCCCAGGCATGTCATGCATGGACACCAATCTTCACATTGGGGTCCTGGAGCGAGTTTTGCTCCGATTGACCTGAAATTTTGACCACATGGTACACATGCTGTCTAGTTTCTGTGATTCGAAATTTATGTCCAGATTTGAAGTTGCTGATTTGCAGTGGTCCCCCAGAAAACGGGACAGGCTGCCATGCATGACATCTGGTGCCTCATTGCCTTCCCGTCCTGCACCTTGGGGTGCCGCGTGCATTGGTTTTATAGGCACCCCAGGCAGCTGACTGATGACAGGGCACACTCGTGGGTGGGCTGTGTGTCCTCGTTTCAACTTGCACGGTTTTTGTGGCTTGCCACGGAAACACACCACGATGGCTGCCCTCGCCCTCCCATCACAGCAGTGCCCACTCTCCCAAAGCCACAGCAGGCTTGACAATGAAAGTCAGCGACCCACTATCCAGAAGTCTAGGTGTCTTAAAAGCACTCTAAGGTGTTCTTCATGTGGGAGATTCGACAACAATGTTGGGTATGGGACGATCCTGGAAATGGAGATCGTCCACAACTCCACTCGATTGAACCCAAGCAAGATGACTGGGTGGGGCCAGCTATCGTTCCCTCTCGTAGTTTGACTGTAAGGAAGCGTTTCTTGGCCGTTTTCAAGGTCTGCTGAAGGGGAGCGAGGCATCCTGTGGCAGAAAATCTGGGATGGCTGCCCAGTGTGGGATCCTCGCAAAGTTTCCAATGTGGCATGTTCCACTCAATTGGAACGAGGGTTCGATCTTGGACAGTGAGTAGCTACCAGCACGGGCTCTCGTACCCCTTCCTATGGTCTCTAGAAAGGCCGAACTCGGGGCTGCAAAACTTGTGCTGAATTCCCCCCCTTTCCCCAGGCCCAAATCCTAGGCACCCACCACCCTACCCTTCTCTTTTTGTCAATTGACACAGCCTAGGGTGTCCGGACCGGATGTGATTGCATCTGGTTATGAGCTGCCCTGATGCACAGCCTCACTTTCTACCCCAATTCCCATGCATGTTCCAATTTCAAGGGTCCAACAAGTTTGGTGGCTTGCGAATTTTCCATTTAGCACCTTGCCATTGTGATGAATCTGCTGATGGGTGGCACACGATGCCAGAACACCCTCAGTCCGGATGCACAACTGTCCCCACATCTAAAAAGGAATGGGTGTTCTGGAGCTCGGCTCCGTCCTGGCCGCCAGCTATCAACAAACGGTATTTTGGAGAACCGCTTGTGTGGCAATGCCATAGGTTCCGATAGTCGAGCACCTGATTGTGGAATTAATCTTGCCAAAACATTACACTCAAACAACACAAATAATCAATTTGCCCATGTTCTTCAATGTCGCTGGGTTTTGTGGGCCAAATTCCTGCAACGCAATTAACTGATAGATTGTTCGTGACACATCAAGAAATCAGTCTGAGATTTTGTTGTTAAGCATGTTTAGGCATTCAAAAATATGCCAATATTCTTCTACAAGCGCATGGTTATTCTAGTTGCTGAAAACTATCACTTATTTGCAAGGCATGCATCCCTGGTGGGACGGCTATTCTGCCATCCCCACACAATTTCCAGTACAAATACACAAACGCTATTGGGATTTGGGTTTGCTGGCATTGCCCTTGTGTGCTCAGCCCATATTGGCAATGTCAATTGCAGCATGTATTTATGGCCACCCAACCAATGCGGCGAAATTGCCTGATCTATGCCATATTGATTGGGATTACTGCATTCTTGATGTGCACAAGTGCGCATACTTTGAAATTCAACAATCGATCATTTAAAAAGATATTGACATGAAAACCATGCAGACATAAATGCTGCGAGCATCATGCAGCAGATGGCTGTTCTTTGATTGCAAAAGAATGTGGTTTTGTAACTTCTTGAATAGCCATCCCACTGACAGTTTCTCCAAGGATTGTCCCGAAACTGAACTAAATGACACATCTGGGGTGAATGCATGCAAAATATCAGTGTATCTGGAGCAATGATAACAACACTTGTGACATTCCACAAGAAAAAATAAAACATAAACAACAATTTCGAGATCATAAACAACAATTTCGTTTTCACATGCCAAAATTTCATCATGCAAGGGGTGGGCTGCAGTAGTTGGTGCAGTGCATGAAACAAGTGAAAATTTCTCCAACAAAGAGCAATCGCTTTCCAGAGATACCTGCAACCTCTCAGCATCTTCTATTCTCAGCATCCCCATTTTTCTGGATGACAGCAGAAGGCACATGCGATCATTGTTTGTGGTGAATGTAGGAACAACATCAATTGCTGGAGCACTCCTGAAGCAGCACAGAATGATCAGAATGTGCAACAACCAGCATCACAACTAAGCCATGTCACAAAATTATGCAGTGGAAATTCCTCTACCTTCACAAGGGTAGCTGCACAACCATCACAAACTAGGCCCACAGGTGGACCCACCATGTCACACATGACTTGCATCTATTGTGCTGCACTACAGTGATTGAACCATACTGCACTCATCTGGAAACACTTTCACCCCAACCTGGACAGTTTCAATCATGGGAATTCACCAAGAGAGATTTTTGAATTGCTTCAGTCTGTCATACCAAAGTTAGACTGTCAGAACATCAAGGCAGCGGCCTCATGGTATGTAACTTTCCATTCCCACAACTCAACACATAGTGCACTGTTGAATTCTAGCAGCTCCTGCAGACCCTGGAGAATATAGCTCCCTTCAGAAAATTTGGAAGCACAACTTGTAGCTGCACAAATGCCGTGCATGGGATGGAATCATGGCCACCTTGCGTTTCCCAGATCCAGAGCAAATGAGCAATCATTGACACTCTTGTCTTCCACAATCTCTTGATGACATTCATAGCAAGGAGCACCTTTTGACCCTTCACCCAGCATGCACCATCCAGTGCAGGGCTGAGCTCCCTACAACATCAATCAAAACAAACACAATGGCTTCAATGCTTAGTTTTTTAAGTTTTTCATATGACTTCCTGCTTGGAAATTTACATATCATCATGAGGCAAGACAACTGCAATGGAACCAGCAAAACACCCACTTTGGGACATTAAGATGGACCAAATTAGGAACTCTCATATAAAGAGGGGAACCTTGATTGCATGCATCAGTATATTTTTTCTGCTGCATTTCAACAGCATAGATACAAGCAATTGCACAGCAACGGACCTACATTCATTGCCTACAATTATTCAAGCATTTCATACCTCACATATCATGCAACACAAGGAAAATTTGCCAACAGAACAAACATCAACCCCTTGATTGCTCAGAGAATGGGAAAATTTGCATGAAATGGATACTTGCTATATAATTTCATGAAGCGTGCATGTCACATGAAAGTATCTGTTTCCAATTTAGCCGCTAATGTATTCCCAAAATGTAGTTTGAGTGAATGGGTTTGTCGACTTAGTCACAGGATCTACTGCTCAGAAAATAGGAACAAGAAGCAGGGAATCAAGCAAAACAGGAAAACAAGAATAAAGATATTTCACCTGTGCCAACAGCACATCTCTTGGATCTCCATGCATTGAAGCCAGCAAGAAAACACGACGTCTACGATTTGGGACTCCAAATGCTGCAGCCAAAAATGCAGTATGTCACAAGAAATAGCCTACTATTATTGTATATGAAACGCGAATGGCAGGAGATAATTAATATTGAAATGGATTTTTTGCAAAATAGCATCTTTGGTCGCATCACAGAAGCAACTAGAACTTCTGTCAGCTAGTAAGGGCAGAATGCAAACTAATCCAACCATTGCATAAACAATGTGAGTTTCGCTTGCAAGACAACATGATTCGGGAGCAAACAACTGGTGGGAGACATGCATTCATGTACAATCCTTAGCTTCACAATTCAATTCTGACATCTTTCAGGACATCTTGGGTTAGAAACGTGCCATGAGTACCAAGATTGCAACAAAATCTGTCAATAGTTCATTGTTAGCATACTACGTTTTGGGGAAGACAGTTGAGATGGAAATCATAGAAGAACATGGTATTTTCATTATAGTGATGATCAATGTGCTGACTCAGTGCATATTCATTTGAGAAGGAGTCATAGAAATGCATATGTACCAATGCATATGCATTTACAAATTGTGGGCAGAATTGATATAGTAGACACAAGATGCATTCGGAAGCAACCATCCCCTTGCATATTCTTCCAGCATGTTGGCCACGCCACAAACATATTGCAAAGCAGTTTTCAAGCATTTCACATTTTTGTCTCTTACAAGGATGAAATATATCGATCCATTTAGTTAGAATTCCAAACAATGTTTTCCCAACTCTCTAGTCCTGCATTGTGGCATATGGCTAATGGATTTCCATGCAGGGATAAATAAAATATGATCATAATACTGCCATCATGGTAGCATATCAAATGCAGACATAATCAAATATGCATAAGATATGCAATGGCCAAATCACATTATCCCTCCAGGAAATGAGGCACCCCATGAATGTTGACAGACACTAAACAAGCGTAATCCTGCTATTCATCAGCAGTACCAAAATATATGCTCCAAAAATTAAGCACCTATGCTGCCCTCAACAAGGTTTTCAGCCCCTCAATTCCCTAATGTTGCCAATTTCTGGCTTTCTCAGAGGATGAAATCTGGGATTCACAGCAGGTTTGATGATGGCACACAGATGTTCAGGGGAACATTGACCGTATTTAAACATAAAATTGGGACAGTGCATTCTGAAATATCCATTATTGTGTTTTGAATTAATCACACTGCTTAATAGGCAGTAAATGTTCTTTGCTTTTTACTAGCATGGTGCATTGTCCATGCAACATTCGCCCCACCTGCTGAACAAACAACTCTGTGTGCCCAGTTCTGGTAACCCAGGCACTCTAATGAGTCGACAATGCGCTTGATGGGCGGTGGTCCTCCTGGCCGTCGATCCAAAAGGGCCTCAACCTTGACAAAGAAAAGCCAATGAGCTACGTAACTTTGTTGCTGTGATGCTGTTGCCAAGGCCAAACTCACTGTTTTGAAATGCACGAAATTCACCCTGAAATGAGCAACAACTTGTACAGTTGGCAAGCCACAGATGGAAATCCAGCACACAATAGCACTAGCAAAAGATGTGGACCTACGTTTTCAAGGAGAATCCATGGAACAGGGTGGTGTTTGTCAATGGAATCTTTCAGGAGCCTAAATACATGTCGAACCAACCCTGTTGCCTGCAAGAACGTGCCACGCAAATGTCGTTAGTGGCTTGTCCAAACACAACCTTGTCGAAATATGCTGGAGTGCCCATGCAATTCTCTATACCAAGAATTGCAGCATACACAAAATTGGGCAAGCATCAGCGATTTGGGTCTCGGCTTCAAGCAACACCTTTTAACAGCTTTGCAATTTTTTAATTCACCAATACAGTGGCTGTACCAATGCATGCCAGTGTTATGTAACAATGTTGTGAGATCTGCAGCATGACTAGCAATACTGGAAAGCATGCAGATTGTGGACTTCTCTTATCTGTTTTTCTGCTTTTTCAGTGCTAAATTACTGCATTAAAGTATCTTGCCCTTTGTATCTTGTTCATGAATCTGCTTACACATTGCATACAGTTTGTAGAGTCATGGGAAATGCATTGCATAGACATTCCAAAATCACCAGTAGCACTGCAACCCCTGCAGCATTGGCATTCAAGTATGCTGCGCCTCACCTGTCCCTGCAAACCCTTTCGTAGCCCAATTCTGCTCACATCAATGCAGGGGAATCCTGCTGCCAAGAGTTCTGTACACTGGTAACAAGCCATGGAGAGGGTGCAACATCAGAAATTTCTGCACATATTGTTGAAAAAAGATATTTTAGAGTCTCTGGCAGTATTGTACACATAGCAAGTCTATCCAAACCCAATGAAATTGACACATAACAACAGTTTGGATTACAACAAGCAACTGCCAGCTTGATGGCTTATATATGTGTAATTGCATATAATTGATGTACAACATCAGATAGCAATTATGATGTCAAGAAAGAATGCATGTCCTGGATGTTTGTTTCCAGGATATAACCATATCCTGGGTAATACCCAGCACTCATACTATGGCCACCATGCTGTGGCATGCATATCCAGGATATGGGCACCCAATCCTGGATATAGCTACATTCTGCCACCACAACCTGGATATGGAATGCCCACATCTAGGATATGGCCATATCCTGAATATGTGTATCCAGGATACGGGGGTGATATGGGACCCAATCTCCTATTTGATATACAGTATACGAAGCTTTTGCCAACAAGGCATTATCAGTTCATGACAAACCAAGGTTCTTCCATGAATCTTGCAAAAGTTCACAATCATCAACACTAAAATCGGAGCTGGTTCCAGTATGTCCCAACAACGCAACAATTTGCTGGTGCAATCATGAATCAATTTGTTTTCTTTGCATAATCTATAGAATGATGCAATAGCTACGAGCTTGGAAAATGATGGCACAGAAAGAAAATGTGCATGCCATGCAATTTGGCCCCATGGTATTGAAACATTGAAACAATACACATATTAACTCTGTTCCAAAAGTCGTGTCCGAATTTAAAGGTTGCTGTGAGGAGACTGATTGAAGAATAACAATCTTGGAGACTTGTGCAGCCAGTATATTTGGCATGTTCTGCAAACAAAGGCCCCAATACATCAGTTAGCTATTGTGGATCTCATGTTTTTATCCTAAATTCTGAAAACACTGAACTCTAGGAGCAATGTGCTGTATGAGCGCTGCCATTATGTGGCAATCCAGCAGCCGCTGCTGTAAAACACTGCTTAGGTGACCTTTATCTATGCACTTGAAAGCACCCAATCCACAGATGCTGTAGTGCAAATTCAGGTGGTCCATAGCACCACATTTCCCAGAAGAGTTCACTTCACCAAAAGTTTTGTGGTCAATACAATTGCTGGAGGACAAAGATTGCATACAGTGCATCACATAAACATGAAAATCCATGAAACATATTTTAGCTGTGCATGTGGTCCAAAAGAACTGTCTTTTAGAAAATTCCATGAGTGCAGCAGACTCATTTTAATGCAACAAATAATACTTATATGGTCATTTACAAAGTGGTGGAATGAAGGACTTCCTCATCACCTCTGGAAGAGACTGGAGGCCACAAACATCAGGAACTAAAAGTGTCCCAGGGAAATGCTCCCGCAAAACCTGTACCAGCAGAAACCCATCATACTGTCGTCAGTGGTACTGACACATGGCCACATGATAACACTTTTGCAAATTGCACCCATTACAGAATCGACAAGAAAAGGATGTACAGCTCATGCATGAGGTCACATGCTGGAGTTTCTGGCAACATTGGCTGCGCCCTCACTGGTGGTTTATAGGAAAACTTGATGTGCAACCTCTGTTGCCACTGTGGCAAATAGAAGTTATGTTTGACACTGCAACAATGTGTGAAACTCACAAATTTTCAGCCACAGGGCCACCTGTTGCTCAATTCTGTGAAAGGAAGGATTGCTGCTAGACTTCACAGAACTATTGCTTGCAAAAGTTCCACACAGTCTTTAAATACATAAAATATAGCTGAAAGAAAATTTCGTTGTCAATTTGGAACCATGCTCAAGCTGCAAATCTACTCCCACATACCATTTTTCTTCTGAACTTTGGATATTTTCTGCATGCTGATAACTTATGTGCCCTGCCCTCCACAAAAGCAATTTAACTGGATGCAAAATTCTTTGAGGAGTTGGAGGTTCGTACAACAGAATCAGACAAACAATGTAAGTGTAAGGGCTTCCAAGTGCAATGCACCAGTTTGTTGATGCCATGACAACATTCTAATGCATACCAATACTTGATGCAAACATTGAAAATAAAGCCTCGCAGAGCTCTCAGCAATTAGACCCGAGACTCCACTGTGAAGTGACCAGCACGTTCCCCACAATGGACTCCACAGACAGCAATGCAGAGCTGCATTGGATGGCAAACAGCTATGCCATACATGCAATTTCCGCACCCTCTGTGCCACGGTCAACCTGCTGCTGTCAAGGTAAAAGCATTTCCAAGTCTACTGGCACTTTGCACAATTTTCATTGCCTCCAAGCAAGCCCTCTGAACCATGGCCCAAATTCCAACTGGACAACAGCAGGTTGCTGCCGCATTCCGCAGCTTGCCGCCAACAGAAAACCAATGTTTCTCCCCGTTCTCGTTAAGTACCAGCCACCACAGCACGAGTCACAGTTGCTATGTGAATTCCCGCGACAGTCACGCAAACGCCCCTCCGGACAGGGGCACTTCCGACCCTTGCTTGTCGCCTGTGCCCTTGCCTGTTGCGCTCCGGGATCCTGCTCGCACTGAAGTATGACCTCGTGCCCAGCCTGTCCGACGCGCACACAAGGTGTTTACAGTTGGCTGCCCCCGCAACCGGGGCCTTAAGCGAACGAACAGGAAAGCAGACCGCGACACGCGTTGGCCGAGCGCAGGGGCAGACCCGCAGGACGTGGGGCGCCCGACCAATACATGGGGCGGCGGAAGGATGCGCGAGGCTGGCGCCAGCTCGCGCGTGGTAAGATTGCAGTAGCGGGGTTTGGCATTGGGGACGACCGCTGCGCGGCGCCGGCCCGAGATTACGCAGATGGGGGCAGGGCTTGAGCTGTGTTGCCAAGCGCGGGGCAGATGGGCGCTCGGGTGAATCGTGCGTCGATGGGAGTGGTCGGAGTGCACGACGGAAGCCACAAGCTCTGGGGTCAGGGCCGGCCGGGATAGGCAAGCCGCGGATGGTGCATGGGATGTCGGCGGCAGGTGCTGGGCCGCGCTGCCCAGTCTGGGGCAAACCGCCTTCCCCGCGATTCGCGCATCGACGGAGGCGGTCGGGGCGGGGTGGATGCCGTCGAGGGAGAAATCGGAAGGGGCCCCACGAACGGCCGCGGGGCCGACTGGCTGCGAACGGGAGCTTCAGTGCAGGATCGCTGGGCGGCGACCGACACCGCGAGGCCCAATCAAACAAGCGGTCGAGAAAATCACGACCGCCCTGGTTGCTGGATTGAGTCTCCCCAGCCGGGCAGAGCAGGTTCCAGCGTGGCGCCCGCCAGGGGCGCCCCAAAGCCCGGCGTCTGGAGCAGGCAGGCGGCGGCAGTGGTCGGTGCGGCCGCCGCCGTGAGACCACGCCTCTCCAAAATCCCCGCGGAGACACCGCAACGGCAGGCCCCGTCCCCAATTCGCACGCCACACTGGCCACCATGCCACCGACCCAGTCACAAATCCCATCAGCAACCCCGGCGCAGCGCTGACCTGCATCAGCCGGGGAAAGCACGGGGGGCAGCCCCCTCATCCTGACGCGGCGCCTGGCGTGTCCAGGCCCATGTCAGCCCCTGTTCTTCGCCCCGTGGAAGCAAACACGCCGCGAGCAATCCAGCGAGCCCCCATTGGCCCCAGTCGCCGGTCGCCCTTACCTGGTGCAGACCCAAGTCCAGGCCTCCGGCTCCCGTGAAGAGGCTAACAACTTTCATGGGTCGACGGCCCGGCGGGGGGTCAGAAACCCGAGCAGAATGCGGGCGCGTCGAGAGGCGAAGCCGCGGGCCCAGACCTGGCAGGGGGCTCCAGCAGGAGGCCCGGGGGCATGGCAGCCGTCGCAGTGGGTGTGTTCCCCGCCTGGATGTCGCGCACAGGCCCGCTCTGCAGTACTTTGCTGGGGCCTGGATCTGGGTTGCGTCGTGGTGGCTTTCCACGCGCCCGATTGCTGAGGAAGAGTGGGGAAGCACTGCGGTTGGCCAACGCTGACCCTCAGACATGCAGAGTTTGGATGGCCCGCGACGTGCGCGTTTCGGTATTCCGTGGAGATCAGCGCGGTTGATTCGGTTTCTTGCTGTAGCTTGCATGGAACGCTGGGTGAGCCATGCCACTGTTCAATTTAAATTTTCATACCGTTGTAACTAGAACTGATTGAGTATTGTTGACAGTTGAACGCAGGAAGAGATAATGAGACACTAGGATTTGAATGAATGACGTTGATGAATTGACTGGGTTTAATGGACAGAACTCCTGTTATCCCTTTGCCTCGGCTGTAAACCGATGCCGTGTAATCGAGCGTACGATCCCCGTTCAGGGTTCGATACCCCTCGAAGCTGCCTGCCTTCGTCAGTGCCACTGACAATGGCGGCTTTTGAAGCAGACCAATAATTTTTGCATATATGTATTATGTTAAGTGGAATTGAATCAGTTCGGAGTGGCGCAGTGGAAGCGTGGTGGGCCCATAACCCACAGGTCCCAGGATCGAAACCTGGCTCCGAAACTCTCTTCACATCAGCACTTTTGTGGGGTATTCTCAGTACAGCAATACTCAGCACTAATTGTCTTCCTGCGTGCGGATGGCATCGCTTTTTCCAAGGATTCGTCCACTTTGAAAATAGGTCTGTGACCTACTTTCCTCAGAATTGGCTGCTCCTCTTGGTGCCAACAATGTTGCCACAAAATTTTGCAGCCCTGCAAGTGTTACAGTCGTTGCCATATGAGGCCGTCTAGGACACAATTGCGTGTATTCTGGGATCATACACTGTTGCCGGGCTCAAAACAGCTTCTCATCATCTTGTTGTCGCATTGGAAACGTGTTGTCTATTTGATAAATGCAGCCAAAGCAGGATTCAGCCCAGCAGCCACGGCCTCACAACCTCCGCAGATGACAACGGCTAAAAGGCATACTCCAACGTCAGAACGCCCTATGACAGGACATTGCCTGATTTACAAGATTGGCTTTGCGGACTTCCTTGATACAGAAAGAGTGACACCCAATCTGTGTGAGTCCTGTTTTGTTAGTCCAGCAATTGTCTAGGAGCAGACAGTGCCATCGCATCCAGGCAGTCAATGTATGCCAGCATCAACAGTCAACCGACTGCTGCTAGGCGCTGGTGCTGTCCGATTGGGACAAGCATGTGCAGCAAGCATGTGCAAATATTGACAGTGAACTTCAATTTCGGTAAGAAAACTACACCTACCAATAACAGCAGCAATGTGTTGCACCAAGAGAGTCCACTATCACAGAAAGTACCTGTTGCAGTGCTTGATGAAGCAACTGCCACATCCACAAATTCAAGGTGACCGCTTAGACCAAAAGCCTGATCCGAATGCCCCAGTCCCACAAAGCCAGCAGCACAGGGCGTGACCGGCACCCACTCCCTGCCCCTGCAAGGCTTGCTCGTCGATGCTGCCACCCTGTGGGTCAATTCAGCATTCCACTGGCTCCACAAGCTGCGTACCTGCCAGCCTGTCCCTGATATGACATTAGAGAATGTGACTATAGGTAGGGCCTTGGAGCGGGGAATTCTGCTGCTGGGTGTGGAGGTGCCCAAGCAAGGACGAGAACTGCACACCCTGCATTGGCGATGGGAGGGCACCTGAATTCCACATTGCTTGAAAAGGATCGAAATACAAATGCAGAACCGAAAGAAGGCATTTGCTTAGTGCCGCTTTGCATGCTTCACAACGGCACATCCTGTGGTTGTCCAGCAAAAGTTTCAAAGGGAATTCTGGACTGGCATTGTGGCTGCCAATATTTCCTTGCACAAGTACATTCGGCATGAACAACACGGGCATTAGTTGGATGCTGAAATGAGATTTCAGTTTGTGGGTGTGCATTGGAGAACTCAAAGCATCAGGAGGACAGGCACCGCTAACAACACATGCCCAAGCTTGCCTAAGCTCTTGCCCATTGTGCCCTATGGGACACAAAACTCTTTGACTTCGCACAGGCAACAAAAAGGACCCACAGTTCAGCATCAATGATGCCCTCAGGAACCTGGGCATATTTGCCACCACACAACCTCACAGTTTTGACAGCTCCGGGAATTTGCAGCCAGGTCCCAGTCCCAACCCAGTCATTCATTGCTTCCACTGCGTTGCAAAGCTGCCTATGACCTGACAATATCCTGCTCTGCACTATGGCACCGTTCTTGATCAACCCAACCACATCCACCACAATGCTAATGCTCTTGGTGTTGCTGAAATGTCCCATGGCAATCCAGATGTGCTCTTGGCTACACTTGAATGGATATGGCTAGCAACAATGTGGGTTTCACCACATGTGCAAATTGACGCTCTTGGATTTTGCCCCTGTTGTCCACAGATTGTGGCTTATGGGCCATTAGCCAGGTGTTGCATGACTCCCTGTAATTGGCATTCTGTGCAGAGGCATCCCCTACATGCAAGTGTGCAAGGCAACTTGGGTTTGCTGCTCTCATGCATTTTCTTTCCCTGTTTTCCAGGGCAATCTGTGACGCCTGGCAACACAAGCCATACTCAGGGGAAGTTCATCCAATTTGTGGCTACCATCGGACCTTGTTGCACAGGAAGGAGACACAACATTCTTTAGCATTGGCACCCAATGCATATTGACCACCAACACCAACACCAGCACCAAAAATGATGATTATCGCAAGAATGAATGAACTAATCTAATTGACATGATTTCTGATCTGCTGGAGGCCTCAAGGAGCCGCACCCCTCACTTTGAGATCGCGCATTCATTTTCACATCTTCAATCTTGTGGGCTACGCATCGCCTTGCGCTCCTCGCGATGGTGCACATCACAGGGTCCACATCACTTCTGTCGGCAAGGGAGCGGTGCTCCGACTCTCAAACGCTGCACAACATTACGCGAGCCCAAACAGAGCAACAGCGCACCAAGCAGGCGCATCAAACATGGCGGAATACTTCGCCGACCCAAAACGAGAACAGCACCGCGCAGGTGCGCCGCGCTTGCTGCCCTCCTCGCACTCCAGAATATATTGCTCTCTCTGTCTTTTCCGAGCGGATCCCTTCTTCTTCCGCTGACAAGGCCAGCGCCGGTGGCTCAGTGGTGTTTAGGTTTGGGGTTGTCCGGAAACAAGATGGACTCCACACGAAAAGACACAGCGACTAATCTCATGCCCTCGCGTTCCCGTTGTTATCATTCGCCAAGGAATTCGCAAAAACTGGTTCTCGCTGCCCATCTGAGCCCCACCAGCCGATTCGGGCCACACGCGCCAAGGAGATGCAAAGGAGGGGCGACCGGCGCTCCAAGGCCGCCGGCCGAACGGCCTTGACACGCGGCGGTCCTCCCTGCCGCAGCAGCCGCGCGAACCCACACAAGCGAACAATGCCGCAACTGCACTTCCGACGCGCAGGGGCTGTGCAAAAAGCGAAGCCGCCCGCAGGGAGGCAGTCACAGGCCCAGAGGGGCCGGCCAGCGTGGGGCGCGCCCTCGCTCCCGCGCCAAGCCCTGGGAAGAAACGCGCAACGCACAGGCCCGGCGCCTGGCCCCCCAAACCCGATGTACGGGCCCAAAGTACTGTTCCGCCGCCAGCCCATCTTGCCATCTCCTGCCGATGTGTGGAGCCGGGGTGTTGTGTGGAGGGCCACGCCTGGCGCACTCCCCCTCGCCTTTTGTGCCCTCCCTCAACCTCCGGCTGCCCTACCCCTCGCCTGCCCCCCCCCCGCAGGCCTCCTCCCTCCACCCCCTTTACCCGCTCTGCCCGTCGTGAGCCATGGCGGCGCCCGCGCAGGCCGGCCTCAGGGCGTCAAGCTTCGTCGGCGACGCGAATGCCCTGTCCGCGCAGAAGCGGCCGCAGGCAGGGACCAGCCGCGGCAATCTGCAGGTGCGGCTCCCCGAGGGGAACGCTGAGGCTGAGCTCCACGCGACGCATCTCATTCCCGCCCGGCGCTGGGGTGATCAATAGTTGCAATGCTCGTGCGAGGGGGTGCGCAGGGCGGATGGAGGCGTGGTCCTTGCCCGCCATCCCGTTGCTCGGACGCCTCTTGGCCATCAGCGGCTGAAATGAAGAGATTGTGGCGAATGGCCTCGCTTGTTCGCCAGGGGGCCTGTCCGTGGGATGACTTGTTGTCCTTTCTGTGAAGATGACGAACTTTCGTTCAGGGAATTGGAATGGGTGCGCGCCGCACCCGACCAGCCCCGCCCGCCCCTGCCCGCGTGTGGGTGATTGGTTTTTGGCACGGGTCGTAGGTCCTCGCAGCAGGGTTGAGGGAGGTGCGCACGCGCATCGACTCCGTGAAGAACACGCAGAAGATCACGGACGCGATGAAGCTCGTGGCCGCCGCCAAGGTGCGCCGCGCGCAGGAGGCCGTCGTCAACGGGAGGCCCTTCTCGGAAAATCTCGTCAAGGTGCGCCGCCGCGGCCCGCCCGTGCCCTCTCCGCCAACGATTCCTTCTCTGCTTTCCTTCATGGGCGGGCAATCGGCCCCAGTGCCGCCGATGGAGTTGGCTGCTGAGACACCCAGAGGATTGAGCATCATCTGATTGATGTGTCTCGCCGCTCGCTGCTATTTTGCGTGCTTCCACCGCGCTTGGATAGCTTGAAACTGGTGTTGTTCTGGCTGGATACGGGGACAAACACTGCTGTGGGTGGAAGGGCCAGCTTGTGGCTTTCCTTGCTTCGCTCGCCTATGGTGATGCTCCCAGGTCACGTCTTTTATCCATTGCGCTTCTGCTGCTTGTATCGCATTAGGAAACCCTGTTTCAGACGGGAATGAACCAGTATTTCTGAATCTCCATTGGTTGATACAGCCAGTGTGCAGAATGGCACAGTCAGCGCTCTGTGTCTCCAGAACTTGGGAGGGATCTTCGTAAAGTTCTCTTGGACGAACAAGACCTATGGTGGTTTCTGAATATGTGAGTTAATTACCAGCATGTGCCATGCCTGGTATGTCACTTTGGATGCCGTCTGTAAGAGTGCGTTTGTCCAATCGCTGTCCAGGTCTTGTACGGTGTCAACCAGAGGCTCCGTGTGGAGGACGTTGACTCCCCATTGGCCAGCGTGAGGCCTGTGAAGGCAGTCTCACTGGTGGTGGTCACAGGCGATCGCGGTCTGTGCGGTGGATACAACAACTATGTCATCAGGAAGGTGGGCTGGGTGCTCCACCCACACTAATGTGCATCTGGCATGGTTTCCAGGCATGGCTTTCCTGCTGCTTTGTATAATTTTGTTCGTTCAGGGCAGGGGCCAGCACATTATCACCACCATACCACTTTGTCACCTGGTCATCATTGGCATTTGGCTGAAGTGGATCGCCATGAACTGTTTTCTCTCCACTTTTGAATGTCATCAGAATTGTGTTTGAAGGATCGAGCTCTTTGTTTGGGTGGGTCCCAGGGAGCAGCAGCATGGCTTTTGAGTACTACTTTTGGTTGTATGAGAACAGCCTGATGCGTTGGTTTTCATGCGTGCATGGCAGGCAGAGAATCGTTACAAGGAACTGGAGGGGCTCGGAATTGATGTGTCCCTCATTTGCGTTGGAGTGAAGGGGAGTTCGTACTTCAACCGCAGACCACAATACAAGAAAATTAGTAAGTGGCCGATGCATTGTACCATCCCAAAATTTCCTGCTTGCATTCACCAACATGAATAAACCACACCAGGGTATCCGGGAGACGATGGATGGTCATGTGTTTGTATTGTTGTGTCCCAAACTGCTGGATTTGGTCTTAGCCTTCAGATTTGTCAGTAGACAATGCCTAAATGGTGTTAGGACGCCTTGGCTGCACTGACAAGGGTGCAATGGCAAGATGCCCTGAGTGCAGAAGGTACCAACAGCCCTAGAAGATTGGAAGAGCATTCCCTCAGGTCCAAATTTCTCTGAGTTCTTGATCTCTACCTCTCCAGACGACATCTCCTTGGGATACGGAACAACATACCACACAATGCCTATGTGGTACACCGCATGACAAAGCACTGCCCATGTGCCTGGCTGTCGATGTCATGAGTTGTCCACAGCAGTACGAACTGTTCCCCTCATAAGTGTTTCCCTGCGGCAGGATGTAGAAAGTATGCATTGCAGGCTGTGCTTGTGCCAGTGGTGAAGCTTAGCCTTACATTTGCCTGGCCTTTCTTGCTCAGATGACTTTTCCCTGGGAGGCACACCCACCACGAAGGAGGCTCAGGGCATCGCCGATGAGATCTTTGCTGGATTTGTGTCGGGCGAGTCTGACAAGGTGGAACTCATCTACACACGCTTTGTGTCCCTCATATCTGCAGAGCCCACCATCCAGACCCTGCTGCCACTTACCCCACAGGTTGGTTTGCACAAGATGCCCTGGACAGTCAATGAATAGATAGATGTGAATCCTTTGAGTGCTCTTGGCAAACAGTGACAACGCAGTGTCCTGGCGATGTAGGCCGTTTCATCAGGCACGTTGCCTGAATTTGCCTTGAGTGGCAAACATTGCCATGAGGGAAGATTGCATAAGCATTCTGTGCATATAATGGAACTAGCTGTGTTTGATTTTCTTGTGAAGCACAGCATGCTTTTGTGGGGACACAATGCCACCGATGCAGCATTTTTCCAAGCTGCGAGTGCTGTTTCACTACACTATCCAGTTTCTGGGTTAATGTTGTTTAAGTCAGAGTGTGTTGTGGTGTGATTGTGGTGATTATGTGGCGATGTCCCGCACTCCCCCCATTTCTTTTCTTGTGCTGTTGCTTCACTCCAGATCATCCATTCACTTATGATTTTTGTTCTCCCCTTTTTTCTTTTTTGTTGTTGAATTAAATTATGCTGTTGTTTCCCAGGGCGAGATTTGCGACCTGGATGGCACCTGCGTTGATGCGCAAGATGATGAGATATTCCGGCTCACCACAGAGGGTGGGGAATTCAAAGTGGAGCGTGAGAAGGTCACCACAGAGGCAGCCCCCCTGGATGCATCCCTCATCTTCGAGCAGGACCCCGTTCAGATCCTGGACGCCCTTCTGCCTCTATATTTGAATGCCTGCCTGCTGAGGTATGGACACCATAGTGCTTGTTCCCTTAATGGGATGGAGTTTCCTATGTTCCATGTTTGGGGTTGTTCCATGGGTTGTGTGCTACATGGCGACCAGGGATGGTACCCAGGCTGGCAAAACTGGACCCGGGTGCCTGAGGTTACTGAAACTTGGGTATCCGGGTGTACACGGGTAACCCAGGTACACCCCCAGCACCAGGGTACCCGGGTACACCCTGTACTCAGGTCCGGGTATGTACCCGGGTACGGAGAGATGCTTCCCTGCGCTGACCAACGCCGGCTGGCAGCACTCCGCCGTGCTTGGCCGGCTGCTGCCTAGCGGAGTCTGCGATGACGACGGCGCCCCCCTTCTGACATTGTATTCCATGAACGGTGTGTTTCTTCTGGAACGATCTGGAAAGGGCTGGACACCCTTTGGTCAACGATCACGTTCACGATCCAGAATGAACAGCAACCACAACAGCGACCATGCAACTATGCAGCCGTCGGACAGCAACGACAACAGTGCTCCAAAGCAATCGCCGATCCATCTAGCTCAAGTTGTTGGGCGTGTCCTGCACGCACCAACCATTTCGCAGTGAAACGGACGACTTGCAATCCCCAAAGGGCAGCTCCGGTGCCAGGGCTGCAACACAGCCGGTATCCCAGGCACCAACCCGTCGGAGCCCAGCTGCATTTTATGCAGACAGCTGGTTGCCGCCGGTGTGTAGAGATCGGGTCGATTGAAAAGCTATTTTGCAAAGCCCCAGATCGACCAAGCAGCATCATGTCGATGTTCCAATCTGTCGGATTCCCTGATTCCTGCTCTCGCCGGCGCACCCAGATCGACAAAGTAGCACCTCGTCGATGTTCCAACCAGTCATATTCCCCCATTCTGGCGCGCCGGCGCCCCCAGATCTCCCAATGCGCGGCCCGAACAGTGTGTGGAGAGCATCGGCGCCGTGCACGCAGCCACACAGTGTGGATTGGGGAGACCTTTGCGGAAACCAGCGTGGTGTGAAGAAATGCACCTTGCGACCGCCGGTCAAACATGCAGTACCTGGGTCCATACGTGGAACCGCGTACCCGGCGGTACCCGCCTGTACCCGGGTACGCACCCGCCTACTTGGGTACATGGGTTGGCGGGTACCCGGATAGGCGGGTACTAGAAAACCAATACCCGCCCTGGGTAGCCGGGTTTCCTGTACCCAGGTACCATCCATAATGGGGACCTTTGTGCTGTGTGTGTACATACAAAGTGGTGCTATTCGGTTGCCAGCCATGTTAGGGTCATCGGATAATGCTTTACAGTGGATGTTATTAGAGGCAGTTGCCATGACCAGTGGGTCGTTTGCAGTTTGCTGAAATGGAATCATTGAACCAATTCTTCAATCATCCATCATGCAGGTTTCTTGGGATTTTTGGATTTCTGGCTGAGGGTCATTGAACTGACCTGAAGTTTTCTGAGCTGATGTTCACTGCATTGAAGATGGAGCGCACAAAGGCTTGCCGTTTGCCACATGTTGTCTGTACGTGCCCATCCCCTCAGTTTAGTCAGCAAATGTGCTTCAAAGATATGTTCTTGACCTCTTCCATGTCTGGAATCAAACCAGCATCGCCCTGCCTTGTCATGGTTTAGAAACTGTTGTCAAACGACGTGTTTCCTGCCTCCCCAGGGCCCTGCAGGAGGCCCTGGCCTCAGAGCTGGCGGCTCGTATGAACGCGATGAACTCGGCCAGCGACAACGCCGCTGAACTGAAGAAGGCGTTGAGCATCCAGTACAACAAGGCGCGCCAGGCAGTGATCACCAAGGAGCTGCTGGAGATTGTATCTGGGGCAAACGCCCTTGGGGGGTGAGCAAGCATACGATGGGGGGTTCCGATCTCCCCATTGTCTACAGTCTTGGCGCTCATCCGGCTTGGTTGCGAGCTGTGCTCTTGGGCCTTCGTGGCCATCTGATCGTGCCGTCGTGTCCGGTGCTGATGTGCCTATTTGACACTGGCAGCTGATGTCTATCTCGGGAATTGGTGCTTGACATGCACTCTGAGCAGTGGGACAGCTAGTTGCCGTGCACTGGAAGTGCATTTTTGGAGAGACGCCAGGCATGCATGGAGGATCGTTTTGAAGTGTGTACTTTTCTTTGGGTTCAACGAGAGGATGCAACATTGGTTTTTGGGCTTGGGACTTTCGTGTGTCAGCCCTGGGGTGCGGCTGTGGGCTGCAGGGGGGCGAATTGTTGGCACTGCCCGATGTAAGACACTGTTATTTCCTGGCGATGCCGATGCCTTGTTGCGCCATGATATCCGTTTGGAAACAGGACCCTTGGGCTGACTTCCAAGTGTCTTTTTGCAGCGAGCAGGACATTGATGTGCACAGTCCGCGATGGGATGTTGGATTGATGTCGTGATGTGTCTGTAAGGAGAGACCGCCATCTCCCGTGCGGCACGAATCAAAACCATGCCATCCCCCAGACCAGTAGTCTCATCGACGAAACACATCGTGAATTTCAACCAAAGGACACATGATGCCTGACACGCGAATGATTGGCGGCCGCAGTCCTCCAAACCCATAATCAGGCGGTCCGTGAAGTATTGCAATGTATTGGACAAGTGTATTGGACAGCAATGTCTTTGTAATTATCTGACAGTCATTCACACAACAGGACGAAAACGCGCTAATGGGAGTGATGCGGCATCTCAAGGTCTGCGCAGAGCGTGGCGGCAGCAATCGGGGCGTTGAACTGTCTGAGGGCATAGGTGAAGAGCTCCCGCTCGCACGGAACACCGACGCCGCGGCCATTACTGGACGTCTCATGATTTCACGTCACTCTGCTGAACAGCCGCCGCGGCTTTGCCCCTAATCATCAGTGGTGCCTGCCTCTCTGTGCGCCTCTGAAGCCAACAACGCTCTCAGCATCCGCCAGAAGTCCGACGGTAACTCCAAACTTGGCGTGAGAGTGTAAATAGGCTATTCCTCTGTCCCGAATTGGATGACGCATTTTGAAGATTCCAATTTACAACCGGACGAAAATGCTAATTGTGAAATACAATGTCAGATTCGGAAAGTTCAGGCTCCGAACCCCGAGAAACCGCCTTGTCCGCGACCAAGTATGGTTATGCAGTCCATTCAGCCGCTACCCAGAATTGGGCGCTTTTGGCATGCCAAAACTATACCTTGTGGGCGATTCATGTAACGCTCCTCATTTCGATTTGCACGCTGTGACTGCCACCCTAGCCACCCAACAGCTTCAGTAGTGCTGCTTTCATGTTCAATCTGAATAGCACTGGCATCTCTAACCCCCGAGCGCCTAGTGGTCGGTGGGAAAGTGACCCATTCAGAGACTCCATGTTTGGCACGTTCAGCGACAGCGTGAAAATTCTGCGCTCCTTGCAGGAAAGGCATCGGCTCAGAGTATTGCTATTGTGCAATACATATCGGTTATCGGCAAATTGTGGATGCATTCATGAACGCCATGCGCAGTGCTGCGGTTTTGTTTTCAAGTAAAGATGATCAAGAGTCGATACAATGCTGGCTTACAGCCGAACTGCTTCATTTATTCCTGGGGAGGAGAAGCACAGAGAAGTCTCAGTGATTTCCGAAAATCTCCGGAACACCAATTCGGTGTAGGGGGAAACAATAACCATGGGCGTGGGAGCTGGATGCTGCGGAATGATGGAGATTGAGCCTTTCTCATGCAAGCTGTACTTTGAAATTTTTTGGAATTCTTGCTTTATGTTCCTGGCACAATGAAATGCATTGAATGCTCAAGCGCGGTGCGTTGACATTAAATGATGGACTTTGAGGCGTAGAAGCCGTGCTTAGTCAAAGCTCCACTGGGATCGATGGACCAGGCTGGGGCCCCCCAGGCACGCGCCTGCTGGGGGCCACGTGTACGGCGATTTGCCCCTGTTTGGGCGATAGCGGAAATTTGAACTACTGACGGACGTCAGTGAGGACTTTGTACTCTTTCTCACCTTGCCGCCACTGATAGAATAATAGAAAGGTTACTGGACAACTGGAAGGAACTCCCAAGTCTTTTTCAACGATCCCCACTCTGGCGATTGTCGCATCTCTTGTTGGGGACACAGCAATGGAAACTTCACGATGCTTTTCCGCCACGCTTTGACAAAACATGAACACTATTTGGTTGAATGAGTGGCATGATCAGAAACGTCTGCGCGTAGATGTGCCTTGAGCATGACCAGTATTCCACCATACCCTGCAAATTTGGGACGGAGATGGGCGTCAAAGGGCCTACGCAGGATCAGAGTGTTCAGGAAGGTCATGAAACTAGTAACCTATGCTGCAGAGCTTTGGAGACAATGCTGCATGGAATTTGCAACAGTTATTTGTTGAATTGAGATGGTGAAAGCTGACAGGAACTGATTGAAGACCGATGATTGGCATATGAAAACTGCTTTGAAAACGTGATTCAGTTAAATCGACTGTACTGTTCATTTGTGGGCATGAAAGCGACTGCAACACGTTTGTGCTCATGTGCGAAATTTGCAAGCGCCGGATCGCATTAAGATACTGGCATAAATGCCAAGGGTCGGCTGTGAGGCAGAAAGGAATAATTGGTTAGGCTACTATGGTCAAAGCTGAGATCGGCTGTGGGGTGTCATCATCCACTTGCTTCACAGTTTTGTTCATTGTATGGGCATTGCGACTGTGGAGGCTGGGTGGTTGTTGGAATTGAGCTGCTTGGAAAAATCTATGGGCTTAGCAAGGCTTCAGTGTAAAGCCGTTGGCTCTCTCCATAAATGTTACGGTTTTGCAATAGTACAATGTGCATCCAGTGTCAAGCCGGCTTCCACTGTGTATATCACAGCTATAATTTTACCAGGAACAGCAAGGAAATTTAGTTTCCGTCATCCCACAGCAACATCACATAACATGGGCCAGACTCTCGCAACAATTATGTCAAAAGAGAATATTGCAATAATCAAGGTCAAATCCTATGCCAACTTTGATTGCAGCCAGTCAACCAAAGAATTGCGACCATCCTCTCTGCAAATCGCCACACCGTCGCAGGAACGGAATGCCCAAACGGCACTTGATGCGTCTTGATATATCTTGATCACTAGGTAGATATCAATAGGCCCTTGATATATCTTGATCAGCGTACTTTCAAGCTAGTGGCCAATGTTCGGGTTTCCAATATAACACAACAGTCCTGAGATATGATGTATGCCTGCGTTTGTGTGATGTGGCTCAACAGCAAGAGTGTGTCAAGATGCACACATGTGTCCGGCCCAGATCCCCAGACAAAGGGATCCTAATGACAAACATCAACCTACTGCCAGGCCAGCTAAAAAAGCACAAATCCACTGAAAGTGATAGGGACTTCCGACTGGGACAGAAATCACACCTGTCACAGGCTGTGGCGTGACAGGTGCAACACCATTTTCCTCCCTAATCTGACCGCGTTTTACACGTTCATAATCCCAAAATAAACCTAGTTGGCCGTTTTCTAGGGCGATCTCTCGAGCCAAACTGGCCAAGTGCAGCGACTCTCTGTGCACTGATGGGCACGCCAAACCAATCTGCACACTCTTTGAGTAAGTCCCGCAATTCTCGTTGTCTAGATTGGGCCGTAGGCGAACAGATGGACGCAGAGCAAAGTCATTAAAGCCCCACCAACTGCTCTCCAAAACTGAACCAGTTGGTTGGTATTCACAAACGCACCAATCCAGTCGTGGGTATTGCTCCCAGGACTGTGGACGCTGCCAGGGATATCAGCACATCATCCACATATACTTCGACATCTAACTGTTTATTGATCTTGTGTGCACCTTGCACAGCTCAATTATCAACAAACTTTGCGGACAATTCTTTCCAGCTCCTTCGCACCAGGCAAGCCTGATTCCGAGTTAGCGATTGTCCCTGAGTCCTTTGTATGCCTTTTTGCAGGTCAGCCTTCACAGGATCTGGAGGACTTTCTAAGCTGATGCACTTGGGAGGAGGGGTTTCCACCTTACTGGAATCAGCGAGGTTGATGTACTTTCCCTGGGATAGCTCATACCCCAAGTCACAATAGCGTTCGGGACTGAAGCTGGCGTACGTCCATTTGTAGCGAACTTTCTATGAGTTTTAATAAACCAATATCCCCCTCAACTTTGCTGAATCTCCCTGGACCTCAGTGAGGCATTGACTCTTCCAACTTTCAACGATATTTATCACAAGACTCATCTAGAATAAATCCAGATTTCTAAGGGCACTTATAACCAGGCCCCACTGAGCCTGATAACACGCCTTCTCCTCTCTCAGCGAAGTCTTGTACCCCTCCAACGGTTGTGCAAACAAAACGCGACTCCAGAATACTTCCGTCAATGACTATTTATGTATGCTTACTCAAGAATCCGAATAACATGTCTTTGTTCAACATTAGTAGGCCTGACAAATCACCAGCCTGGTGATTCCTGAGGAACAAGGCAAATTTCCCTAGAACATGAGGAAAATACTAAGAGGGGACCCCGAAGGCGTTCCTTGGTGATGAGTAATTGTCACTGATTATCCGCTCGGAATTTCTGTGGGGACCCCGCAGGCTTCCTCACTTTCTCGTACCTTATTAACGAGGTAAGGGCCCCGAAGGCGTTCCTACCTAATACTAGACCTGCCCTAGGGTTCCCCAATGAGCGAGGTCTTGAGTACCAACAATACCTAACATGAGTTTGGGTCCCGCAAGCGTTCCCAGTAGATTTATAATAATAATCTACGTTATAAAGTATTGAGTATCTGATCCTTTCACAGAGACATTTTTACAGTCAAAATTTGTTACAATACAACAACCCACGGGCTGCGACCTGTTCTGCAAGTTGATTTTTTTTTCGTTGGCATCTTTGCCCCTAGGCTCAGAGCCACTCCAAAACCTGCTGCCCAAATGGGTCGAGACCCCGATATTTGTAGCCCTCGCGCACTCCCAGCTCCCTTCAAGGAATCTAGGCAAGATTAGCGAATATTCGGGATTATTTTCTGATCGCCTGGGCCACTCCTTGCCCGTCCGGTCATGAGCTATGCATCAACATGCTTCATCCTAATCATGCTCTAAGTGTCGCATGTCACCACGTCATATAACAGCCAATGGCACCTCAAACGGTCACCTTGGAATCTAACTTGATCCCAGTTCCCTCAAAACTGATCAGATGACCACAACCGCTCTTCAGGCATTGCCGTATCAATCACTTTTCCAACTCTCCTGATTCCCATCACTTTACCGCCGCCTCGGACTCAAGTTGAAGCGGTCCCTTTCAGGTCACCTCAAAGATCCAACAAATTCAGTCCCCCTGATTATTATTGTGAGGGCGACGAATATGTAGTGGATAATGATAAGGTGAATGGTGTTAAATACGGTGTGATTAGATATTGTGAACATGGTGAATATGGGAATAGTGGGTGACTAAATGGGGACATTTCCTGCGAACACTATATGGTCAATGTGGTTGTCTTGTAATGTATCTGCTTACGGCCTTGCTCCCAGTGCCTGAGGAGCGACTGTGTGCGAGCGTGTGCAAGTGCTTACGGTTAACCCGATATGGTTTCGGAGCCGGGGGCGGACCCTGGGGGTCCGGGTATCCGGGGGCGGCGTGGGAAACGCCGTCGTTTCGTTCATCAATCCCCGGGCACCGCCATGGTTTTGGCGGTGCTCGGGGTGGTGGTGCTGTGGGAGGCGGCCGTGGACTGGAGGTGCCGGATGGAGGCCACGGCGCTGGATCGGCATGGCTCGTTCCGAGCGGCCATGGTTGGATGGAGGGACAGGGAGTGGAGACTCCGGGGAACGGTGCCCCAGGGACCCGGCCACCCGTTAGCTTGGATGCCGGGCCATGCATCCCCAACCCCGCTTGGGATGGGGGCTGCGACTCTTCTCCTTCCGGGCGCAGTGGTCCTCGGGATGACGTGGCGGGGACAGCCGCAGACTGCACGGCGAGGAAAGAGATGGAGCGGCGATCGGAGGCGCGAGATGGTGCGATTCACGCGGCGGGTCGAACGGGTCAGGCTGATGCATTTGGGCAGGCCAACGGCAAACTCGGTTCCGGTTGAGGCGTCATGGTGCGGCCCCAAAGCGACCGGTGGGGAATGGCAGAACACGGAGGTTGGTGGCGCGTGGGCCCAAACGCCGTGGTTTCGTCGGCGCCCCCGGATCCCTCCGTCGCCCGGTGGTCCGCGCATACTCGGCGCGGACACCTCCGCCTCGCGGGAGGCGGGCGTAATCGGGGCGCTCGCTCGCTCTATTCGGATGTCACGGTCCCAGGAATGCGGCCTGGGCGGTCTGGCTGCTCGGGAACTGTGGAGTGCGCGGGCGGTTGCTCCCCGGGCCGTGAGGCCCGTGCGGAGCGGGGCGGTGAGCCAGAACGGTAACATCGAGGGGTTGGACCGAACCTCCCCCTTGTGCACGGTGATTGGCCGGTCCGGGGCCAATCACCCACAACAGTCAGACATCCACTATACAGTACATAGTGCAACCGTCACTCACGCCCAGCGTACCCCAGAACCGACCCATATTGATACATCGTAGCCCACTATACCCCCATGGCCTGTCCCTAAAGTACTAAGATTCCACTAGGCCATATCTTCACTATTACTTGAGGGATTCTAGCATGTAATGGGTCTACGAGTATCTGCAGCTCACAAATAAGCTATATAATGAATCAGTTTCCACTGGTAGGCCTTAGTAAATGACTACAGGCCTTACTTCACCCTACCCCCATATGTTTCCACAACAGTACTTCCCCCTGGGGGGAGTTTTCGCCCTCGAAAACATGACCGAGTCAATGTCCTCAACTGGCTACCCAAAGGTTGACCTGACTGTGAAAAAAACTGAAGTCCACCTCAGGTTTACTTCTATGGCCTTTGTCTTGCCTCTTAGTGAAACTCTGGGCTATGTTCCAGTGTTCTAGAGAACCACCACTACTCTCATTGCCATTGGGACCTCATGAGTACCACTGCAACAACTGCTCATCTATAAGGCTGTCATAGTCGGGTCCTAAACATCACAATACTGGATGAGCACTCGTGTTTGTCTTTCTATAGAAGCAGAAAAGACAAAATAATTCATATAGACCTGTGCCCGAGTGCACCCGGTCATCACGAAGTGCCTGCAATCAGCAAACTCCCTGTGCCGCTGGTCGACCCGGAGCATCCAGTTGCCACTACCCAACAAGTCAAATATAATATGAAAAACATATGAGCCAGTTGTTCATCTAGGAATATCAGTGGACCTCCAAATCCTCATCCCAAAGATGAATCCCTCAGGGGAGCAACTTCCCCTTGGAACTGCAATGTACCTTAGTCATTCCAACACTGTCTCCACCATGACAAGGTATCCCAATGAAAGATATCCTGCCTCTCATAGCACAATCTATCATCACCTCTATCTGTATCAATCCCATCATCAACAATGCAAACAAGGTCTGGCCTCAACTTCTGGTGTCCCATACCACTGTCGGTCTTACCAGCACCCAGCCACCTTGTTTCAAAGACTGATGAATAAACTTCTACTGATCGGGAGGCAATGACGTACTCATAGGAAACTCTATGCAAATGACTCTGCTCACAACAATCCCTCGGATGAACCAACTGTGAACAGATCATACTCTCCTCCAATATCCGAGTTTCCTCTATGCATGAGCACATAAACTATGCACCACCATATCTAGGTCAGCGAAATCCCAACACCATGGAAACAAAATAAATCGGCTGCAACAAATCTCAAAAGAATTATGATGTCTGGGCTCTCTTTTGTTCCATCTCTCTCCTGGATCCAGAGTTCCCAATGGGACTGACAGATAAAATTTTGCAAAATTTTTTTCACCACTTCCTTCCTGTCTGTGCCCTCAAACAAGGATAGTCTCATCACTGGACGTCATCATCAGCAATCCAATATCCTCAAGCCATATCCAAGTCAGACATTTGGCGCCTATGTCCAACTGCTCTCTAGCCTGGGTCCAGCCAAATGTGGCTATGACTGTTGACATTTGGGTATATAGTATAATCTCCTCATGCCACAGTCATCAATCTCAATCTCAGTACAGAACCAGCTCAAACGTCCGACCATCATCAAGGTAATCTCCACTAATCCAACACATGTGATCCACCTCGACTCTGATACTGGCACAGTCCCAACCGTCGACCGCAACTGAGAAAGGACTCCTCGAGTGTGATCTAGTGGTCTCCTATCTGTATGCGACTGTCCATGTCACCAGGAACCACAGATCTAATAATGGTCACCATTCTTGGACTCCAACACCAGTCTCCGATACGGCCTATGATGCTCTGGGATACTCAGTCCGCCTCCTATTATAAAGCCCGGAGGAAGACCTTGGCCGGGCATCCCCTATTTTTAAGGACTGGGGGAAACCGCTTACGAACACAAGGCGACCGGTAAAACCTCCATGCTGCCCAAGAATGTATATATGCAACCAATGTCCACTATATCCATCTCATACACTCGAAAGTCATCGACCCGCAAAACACATACAAATATAGGCCATCGGTATATAGCTCTACCTGCCATCACGGACCAACTGCATGTGATCAGGTCTACTATCCTCATGATCCATCCACCGATTTTGACCTTATGTGTCTGCACCAGTAGTGAGGATTTCTGAGACTGGAAGCAATCCTCTGTCCTCTGTATCCATGCTACATCCAACAATATCCAGTTACTTCCCCCTGGGGTGCATCGGCCGTCCTCGGCGATGTGTAGGGCTTTTGAATAACCCTTGGCTGGCTCACCGACAGCCGAATGCTCATATTCCTAAAATCGTGGAATTGAGCCTAACTGACCAATACCCCCAGTTGCACATGGGGCATGCAACTGTGCTCCTTGAGAGATAGATCTGAGTGCTGGCTATGATCAGGTCTCTATGGATGACCTGGCACATGGGCATCATGACATCCCTGAGTAGACTGCTCCTATACTCACACATCCTCTAGCAGTCAACTCCATCAAGAATTTTCAACTCAGAAGAGAGAGTAATCAATGAACCGACCAGCTGCTCATGATACTTAATTCCTCTTCCTTTTATATGTGAGCTGAAATAAACAAGTATGCCTCTTGTGCTACCCATATATCCAACACCCCGGAGTGTCCTAGTATCCCAACAACATGGTACACTCCTCATCTGACATATATCGAACCAGTGATCTGGTTAGAACTGCTGACTGTGTGCTAAAGTCTGCAAGTTCCCAGTATCAACTGACTCTAGCACACCTGTGCTATATACCACTGCCATAGCCTCCAGAACAGTGGTCCAAAATCCGGCTCTTAGGTCTGGGGCTGCCCACAGCAATAGAGCCGGACCAGTCTCTCTCCACTCTATCCATATCGCAATGAGGCGACACCACATGCATAGGGGTCATGCCAATACTGACATGTACAAGTCTCATAGACTTGTTCGCCTAACTAGGCACCCTAGCATGTGAACCATGAAAGACTGTATGTGCTTCAGTTCGGTGTAGTGCCTGGCCAGGCATGGTCCACCCTGCGTCTACCTCTACCTCAACACCATATAGACGCGTCAAAACCGAAACTGAGCAAAAATGGCATTGGCTCACTGGCTAGCCAAGCCACAAACACCTGATACGCTCCTGCTGATCGGTCAGAGTCGCAGATATCCGATCAGTGTTAACCTGACACTGACTCAGGTCCGCATCAATCCTACACGGCAGTAATGCCGAACTGCCTCCTGGCCCACCTGACCAGCCATCCCTGCATCAACACAATGGTAGTATCACAACCACTCTCGGCATACCCTGATCTCTCATGACTATCCCATCAATGGCCAGGTCCATCATGCATACGATCTGCGGGTGAAATGAACAGTCTATGCATGAGGGGGATGTCCAAGACCAGCTCGCCTCTGTGAATAAAGAATATAGCGGAGCACTGCCAACAAATAGGTGCAGAATCCTGACCAACCGAATGAACAAATGTAAAAATCTGTGCTCAATCCTCCATGTCCAAAACTGTGCTGGTATAAATACATCACTGTACTTGGGCGCTCTCACATGCATTCCCAAGACAGGAACACTCAGCACTCTGGTACCAGTCTCTCCCAGAGGTATGACATGGCTGCTCGAGTGTGTTATCCCCTCATGGGTACTCACACACGACTCTATAACAATAGCAACCCCACAATCCACTCACTCCAACTCAATGTGGTGTCATAGAGAGGCACTGTGCAGAAATAAACCTCTCTGGATAGCCGGGATATCACCTCTACTCACTGTCCCATATCCTGTCAGAGTTGTACTGAGTGCAATTCTCCCTCCTGGAGTCTCAATGCCACTCAGCAGAGCATGTTTCTCCCTCTTAGAGTCTCAACAATGCTCATACTCTACAAAGCTCTGCCAGTAATCTACACAGTGAGTCTGCATCCACCTGCAAGCACATGGTCTCAAAAGAATGCTCACAACATGCTATCGCTCTCTCCACTTAATCCAGCATACAACAAGTGAGCACCTCCACCATCAACACAATGTGCTCCTCTGTCTCACCAATGTCAAGTAGCAAGCAATACTGCATGGTCAAAACAACTGTAGAATAAACCTCATGACAGTATGCTTCCTGGCCATGTTCAGCTGCGTACAGTGCATATGGCAAATGGCAAAACAACAATATGCACAACTGCCTGCAACACCATCTCTCAAAGTACACATGGTCAGGCTGTGAACACATCCGCTCAAACACCAGTCCGCTCAAACACAAAGTCCACAGGCTGTAGGCACCACCTCTCGATCAACTCTGATGCCTCTCTGACTGAATCAACAGAGTCAGGATAGCAAATATACAAAATCCCAGCATACACATCTCCAAAATAATCCTCTGTCGACTGTGCACCACTGAACAAAAGAGAATAGACAATGAAAGCAATGGACTAATAGCAAACTGACGTAGACATGTCGATGTAGTCAGAGGCTCTCGGAACCTCCCAATCCTGGTCACTCGACCAAGACGTAGTCCCTATCTCGCTCAGAGTGACCCTTTTTTCTACCAGTCGGCTAGACTGATCGGATGGTATTCAACTAGTGATTTCCCCCAGTCTTACCCATGTACTTCGGACAAGGACGAATCCCTGACCTTTTCGGGGGCAGTGTCCGCGAGTCCTCAACTAGTCTAGTCCCAACTTCACAGCTAACCAAGCTGGTTATCCCTTGCCTGGGACAGGACCACCCGGGAACGGCCTCTAGTAGCCTCACCTACCAGGGCACCTCAGGGCTGACGCCACACTGAAAGTGGGCACATGCACAACCCAAGTAACTCAGAGGTGTAACCTGGTTGATGTCCCGTCTATACCAGTCTACTTGCACCCCCCTAGCGCATCGTAGGACCCCCGACGGCTTCAACCAGGTCTGCCACGACTAGGCAGGTTCCTGGCGGGGTTAGCCTTCTACGACCGCACTAACTGGGAAGGTGTCCCAGTCTTCCCTCTCCACTGGCACACCGCGGCACCCTAATGTGGAGAGAGGCCCCCTAAGTCACCCCAACCGCACTTTGGGTCTAGTGCACTGGCACCCTATGGACCCAGGACCTGGTGTACTGACACCCTAATGGCCCTTGGAGCCACACGAGGACTCCCTGTCTAGGGGGTCTGGTGTACTGGCACCCTACTGACCCACTGAGTAGTCAGTCGGTGAGGTCAAGGGTGGTAGTCATGAAGGTGATGTGGTCCACCAGTGCTCCACGACTCCTGACGTCCAGATCTCGATCTGAGACCGCCATCTCGGGGCCTGCCTCAGATGTCCAGCCTAGGCCGCCAACTCGGGGCCTGCACTAGGCTGCTCTCTATCCCGACCTGGGCCGCCAACTCGGGGCCTGCACCAGGTGTCCAACCTGGGTCGCCAACTCGGGGCCTACCACAGGCTGCTCTCTGTCTGGCACATCCTCACCACACTAGAAAAACCTGGGGCCTAATCTCGGACCGCCCAAGCTTCCTAGGTGGAGCGAATCCAGGCTGCCAACTCGGGGCCCGCACTGGATCGCCGCTCTGTCGGTAGACTCTGAAACATGGGTGAAATAAGAATACCCAATGTTTCTAGGTAACTGCTGCTCCTCCAGCTACCTATCACCCGTAGCAATGGGTGCCCCATCCAGCGCCAATCAGTTGTGTGATTCACCCGAAGGTGGCCACACGCGCATGGATCTCCGCTAATTCCTTTCGTGGCACACCCCAAAACTGCATGTTTCTTGGGGTCCTTGGGGTGTGTCGACTCTGTTTACCGCCCTGCAATTCCCTCAGCTAATCGGTTCCGCCATTAGCCTCAACAACCAGTAGTTAACGCCTTATTGAAGCTCCAGCACATAACAATTTTGGGTCCCAATTTGTAATTCCTTGTAGACGCAAGGGGTCACACAGCTCCACTGTAACTTTTCCCCCTCCTGCAGCGAGTTCCAGGCGCCATGGTGCGCCCAATGTACCACCCCCAACACCCAGTACATTGGCCTGGGGTGGCCCAATGTACTGTTCCACTTCTGGTAGTACTTTGGGGTGCGTGCGTTTCCAAACAGTGCCCGGCACGGGCGTCACTCTCCTCCAACGGCCAATCACTTTCCAGTAACGCCCCCCACGTGCCGTTGCCGCCTTTGCGCCCCATCAACAGCCACTTGACAGGTTCCCAGCGGCTGCCCGGCGTACTCCCCTGACTGCCAGTCCGACGCAGTGACTCCCCCCCGGCGCAGGTTGCTTGCCGGCAGCGACGCAGGCTCGCCGGCCGGCCGCGGCGTTTCGCCCTCCGGCGCGCTTCCGCTCGGCCCACACGCGCAGCCTCGCGGCCGCCGTGCGGCGCTCACTTCCACCGGCCGGATTGGCCCCGATGCTCTTCCTCGCGGGGCAGCATTGGCCCCATGCTCCGCGGCCGAGGCCTCCATCTCCCGCCGCGTCGCGAGCTCGCCGACCGGCCGCGGCGTTTCACCATCCGGCGCGCTTTCAATCGGCCAACACGCGCAGCCTCGCAGCCGCCGTGTGGCGCTTGCATCCACCGGTTGGATCGGCCAAACTGCGCTGCCTCGCGGGGCAGCATCGATGCATGTTCCGCGAGGATGGCCTCCAAGGCCAGCGACCTCGTGCAGCGACCTTGGCTCGCCGGCCGACCGCGGCGTTCCACCCTCCGGCGCGTTTTCACCCGGCCAACACGAGCAGCCTCGCGGCCGCCGTGTGGCGCTTGCATTCACCGGCCAGATTGGCCTCAACACGCCAGTTCGCGGCCACACCTTGGCTCGCCATGGCCACTACATTTCCTCCAAAACCAACGACCTGCACCCCCCCTCCCACCGTTCGGGGGTGCCCAATCTCGGTCAGCTTTCACTCGCTCGGCCTTCCACCGGCCTTGCCCCTCGCTTGCAAGCTCAACACCCGCAATTCAAACGGCAGCATCGCTTGCCGCCGGCGCATTTTCCGCGGGGAGCCGTTGCTCCGCATTCTCACTCGCCGGCGCCATCGAAATGGCGCTCTACCTTTGCACCATCGGCGACCCTTCGCCTTTCCAACGCCTTGGCATTCCTTCGCCACTTGCTCCATGCCGTTCGCCGCGCAGAATTGGCGTTGCATCGCCTTGCATCTCTTGATCTCCACCTTTGCCTCCCGCCGCGTTCATCCCGCGGCGCTCCTTCCCCCGAGCTCCATCGGCGCCGAAACTCCGTCGCAGAATCCACCACCCCTTGGCCTTAAAGGCTGGCCGGGGTCCTTCCATTCGCGGCGCTTCATTCGTTCATGCTCGGGGTAGCTGCTCCATCCGCGATGCTTCCTCATTTCCAGATGCTTCAATCTCGCGTCCTCCCGCCGATTGCCTTGGCTCCGAAACCACTTGGCGCGTGGGCCCAAACGCCGTGGTTTCGTTGGCGCCCCCGGATCCCTCCGTCGCCCGGTGGCCCGCGCATGCTCGGCGCGGACACCTCCGCCTCGAGGGAGGCGGGCGTAATCGGGGCGCGCGCTCGTTCTTGATCGGTTGTCACGGTCCCAGGAATGCGGCCTGGGCGGTCCGGCTGTTCGGGAACTGTGGAGTGCGCGGGCGGTTGCTCCCCGGGCCGTGAGGCCCGTGCGGAGCGGGGCGGTGAGCCAGAACGGTAACATCGAGGGGTTGGACCGAACCTCCCCCTTGTGCACGGTGATTGGCCGGTCCGGGGCCAATCACCCACAACAGTCAGACATCCACTATACAGTACATAGTGCAACCGTCACTCACACCCAGCGTACCCCAGAACCGACCCATATCGATACATCGTAGCCCACTATACCCCCATGGCCTGTCCCTAAAGTACTAAGATTCCACTAGGCCATATCTTCACTATTACTTGAGGGATTCTAGCATGTAATGGGTCTACGAGTATCTACAACTCACAAATAAGCTATATAATGAATCAGTTTCCACTGGTAGGCCTTAGTAAATGACTACAGGCCTTACTTCACTCGACCCCCATGTGTTTCCACAACAGTTGGGGCCCGGGAGGAAGAGTCTTGGTGGCCGCCGGGACCGGCGTGGCGCGGTGTGGTGCGGCCCGAGGTGGGGGCGATTGCCGGCGATCGCGCGGAGGCCGGCGTGGCAAGGTGGAGGTGCTCATGCAACTCGGAGGCGGGGTGGAATCCTTGTATCTCGGCGAACTGGCGAGCCCGGCGTGACTCGACGGACGAGGAGACAAGAGCCATGAACCGGGCGTGGAGATGGCTCACCGGGAGTTGGCGAGCGGCGAAAGAGACATGGCGACATGGCGGGTCCCCGGCAAGTGGCGGCGGCTCCTCGGCGTGGATGGCAGGTGGGCGCGTGCGCGCGTGGGTTGACGGAAGGCAACCGGCGCGGCAGGAACGGGGGGGAGTGGCCTCGGTGGCTGGGCGGAGCCAGGAGTTCGGGGAACGCGGGTGCGCGGGTGCTGGGGAAATGCCGGCAGGGGGGAGACCTGTCAGGGGTTAGTCACCCGGGACGGGGGCGGGAGCGGGTTCCGTCCAGTTGCGCCAGCTTCGGGTGGCAGCAGCGGGGGGCGCGAGGGGGGCGCGATCGATCGCGCGCCCCATTACAGCAGCGGGTGTCACCAAACCCGTTTTCTTGTCAGTGGGGTGGAGATTGGGGGGGGGGAGGAATCAGGTGGAAGTCTTGCATCCACTATATATGGCAGTAATTCACAAAAGGTGACCAGTATTGGGGCCGGAAGGGGTAGTAGTGCCGCAAAGGATAATGTGGGGTGTAATCAAACCTATTTTATGGCCGGTAATGGGAACGGGGGGAGAGGGGAAGGACATGAGTGGGTTCACGCCACCGATGTACGGGGCACGAACACAATTGGGATGGCCAATTTGACGTCCAGAGGAAATCATGGTATCGGGCGAGACTCAGCGCTTAGTACTTTGACCACGGATGAGAGCAAAAGGGACAACCGTGTGATTACCGAGCAGTTATTGCTCATCAGCGGAATTGAGCCCAACCCAGGCCCTGGATCTGACGCCCCTTTACTGACCACATTGTCTTACGAAGCCTCCCTTTGGATTTTTGACGCGGCGCGTTGGGAGGCCAAGATGAACAAGTTTAACGACCGCACTCGAGCTCTTTTAAAGCAATTCCGCCCAGGGTCGATGCCCCACCGCCGCATCGCGCGGCTCACTTGGCGAGGAATCAGGCGAAGGGATTACTGATGACACCCGTTGGAATGACCTGGTCAAGGCTGTTCGGGAGATGCTCCCCAAAAATGCCTTATCAGAATAGGACTACCTCGCCCGCATGTCCCGCAAGCCTCAGGAGGCTTGGATCGACTTTGTGGATCGATATTTCCTTTTTGCGGAAATGTGCGACACAGTGTCTGAGCAAGTCAAGGCGGCCGAGTTATACCGCAAACTCCCTCGGGAGTTAAGGAATCAACTCAGTCATCTCCAGCATGATGTGACCTTGGACGGACTGTTAGACGCGATTCGCGGTGTTCGCTATTGGGCCCACTGCGCTGGTGACAAGACAGTCCCATTCGACTCCATGGAGGTGGATACGCACATGCGCTCGTCTCGCGCCACGGCCATGCCTGAAGGGACAGAAGATGCCTTTCCCATTGCTTACGGCTCGCGACACGGCGACGGCCGTTTCCAACGCCCCGTCCTTCGTGGCGACACCATCAATTTCAAGAATATTGATAGCCCACGCAGTCTTATGACTGCGTGGAAGAAATTGGTGTCGACTTCCTCCTCTTTCCGGCGTGAAGCAGCGGAGTTTCTGTCGCGTGGACGCCCACAACGGGGTTTCCGGGAGCTCGAGGTGGCCCCTAGTGAGAGTCCCGCTCAATTCCAAGCTGGTTTTGCCGATGGTGAGGACGACTTCTGGCAGGATTCTTTTCCTGATCGGGAGGGTTTGGGCCAAATCCAAGATCGTTTTGCTGATGGTGAGGCCGACTTCTGGGAGGACCAGTTTTATGATTGCGAGGCCGATTTTGACGAGGCATGTCATCAGGTCTTGGCCCTTCCCGTGACTTGCCGCGCCGCACAGAAAAGTCCCTCCACGTCAAAGTCAATATAGAGGGCAAAGACATTCATGCTCTTGTTGACACGGGTGCCACGTCCTCCTTCATCCAAAGGACGTTGGTCAAAAAACTTGGCTTGTGGGGATCCGTTGAGCCATGTGCTGACCAGGCTGAAGTCCGTTTTGGGAAAGGCGATGTCGAGCCTTTGGTTGGGGCCATTACTCTCCCTGTTCAGGTCCAGGGCGCTGATATGCCCATGCGCACCTACGTCCTCCAAGGCAAAGGGCCAGCCCTTATTATGGGATTCACATTCCTTGAGGCCAACCGCCTTCTCGTGGATTGTGATGCGTGGACCTTGACCATGAAGGATAGCGGCGGCCACGTCAAATGTCTTCCCTTGCAGACCGACTCTGTTGGAATTGTTCCTCCTCCGGTTGGTGAGCACCCTCTATCTTGCCAGCCTGTTTATGCTCCTCCTGAGGCTTTGATCGTTCAACGTTTTCCAGTTGAGGGCCGTCTGCCTCCGTGCCCTGCCAAGAAATTTTCTGGGGATGCTGCGTATGATTTCTTTGCTCCAACAGAAATTCGTCTTTGCCCTGGCGAGCGTATGACGATTGATACGGGCATCGCATACCGTTTTCCCCGTGGCACCTGGTGCCTCCTCAAAGAGAAATCTGGGTTGGCTCACCGGTACGGTATCCAGCTTCTGGGTACCGTGATTGACGGGAATTACCGTGGCCGTCTCAAAGCCATCCTGCTGAACACGGGTTCTGATGCGGTTACGATTCCTCGTCATGCCGCTTTTTGTCAGGGTGTTTTATTACCTTGCTCTTCGCCTCGGGTAGTCTCCGGGTCTGTTTGTGTTGACAGCGAGCGGGGGACTAGTGGTGGAGTCAACAGGGTTATGTCGGGAAACGGGGGGCGGCGCGGCCTAGGGGCGGCTGTGGGCCGCGGCTGAGCCATCCTCAGTCGCTCGGGGTCGGGGTAGCGGGTAGACCTGTATGTGATGCAGATCGTGGGAGTTTTTTAGATTTCACTGAACGACCCATCTACCCTCCTTATCGAAAAAATGGTCTTTTGTTTTTTGCCATTGAACCGAAGTGTGGTGTTGAGACCATATCAGACGCGAGGAATTAATCTTTCATGCAAATTTCCAGTGGGTTCCTTGCAGGAGTGTTTTGTGACTCTTCCCAATCGCCAAGTTACTTTTATAGTGAAAACTGATGGCGTGCGGATCTGGGGAGCTCTTAAAAACTTTTCTGCAGAACCACAATAGTTGATGCCTCGCTACAATTTGTTAGTATGTCGCACATCAGTTCAATGGTTTCGTATACCGGATATGGGGGTGCTTTTGATTCCTGAGGGTCGTAAGGGACGAGGTTTTTGTCACGCAGTCTGGGAGTTCCCCACGGATGTGCTGCAAACTTCTGTCACCCTGCCAGCTTGGGTAGCAGCTTTGAAATCCCGGTACGCAGCCGTTTTTGCAGCTGGACTTGGCACATGTCGCACGTATATGGTCCGTAGCTTCCCTTTTCGCTTTCCTCTTCCGTGGAAGTCACAGCCTCGCAATCCTATGACTGGACCAGCTGAGGAAGCCATGGTGCTCGAGGAAGTTTTAAAATTGGTGCAGCTCGGGGCCGTACGTGAGTTTCATTGTGAGCCATATGTTATTCCGGCTTTTGGGGTACCCAAAAAGAATGGCTCGACTCGGCTTGTCCTGGACTTTCGCAAGTTCAATTCCTGTGTCCATCCTCAGCCGTTTCTTCCTGTTCATCGGGAGATGTCGCTTGCATCTTTACGCCCATTTCACATTGGTTCGGCATTGGATTTGTCTAATGCCTATCTGCAAGTGCGACTTGCTCCGCGACTGTGGCGGGCGGTGGGGTTGGCGGTGGCAGGCCGGTTCTTCGAGTATATGCGTTTGCCCTTTGGCTATTCCAATAGCTCACATGAATTTTTAAGGGCTCTGTGGCCTACTGTCCGGCGGGTGTCCCAACGCATTCACTCTCAGATTCTTTTTTATATGGATGATATTCTTTTACTTTCTCAGTCTGAATCCCAACATCAGCGGGACTTGGCAATTTTATTAGAGGAGTTGGAGAAAGATGGCTGGCGCATGAATTAAGACAAGTGTCAGTTTTGCCGGGACCGTTTTGAGTACCTGGGGGTGACCCTCACTTCTTCTGGTCTGGAACCTACTGCTTCTGTGCTAACCCAGTTTGAACAGGCTCCTATGCCGACGACTCAATTGGGTTGGCGCCAGATTCGTGGCTGGCTGAACCACTCTACTCGCTTTATTTGGCGGGGGCATCTGGTGTTGGCGGCTTTGCGGGAGGTTCAAGCACATCCTTCATTGGCCGGGTGGCGACATTTTCTTTCTCTGTTGCGTCACCATTTTGTTCGATGTGCTATCCCCTCTTCTGCCTTGTGTGGATCCTTCACTGTGATCACCGATGCGAGCAAGCTCGGCTGGGGGGCTGTTTTATTGGCTGGTCAGTGGATTGTACGTTGTGCACATGGTTTATGGTCAACCGGTTTTCAGCACCATGTCAGCAATGTGATGGAGTTGGAGGCACTTTGTCGGGCTCTCCGGACTTTTCGGCCCTGGATTTTTGGCGCACCTATTCACGCTGTGATGGACAACCAGGCAGCTGTGAGTTTCAACAACCCGGCAAACTTAAGTGATTTCCTCAAGCGGCGCCTAGATCAGCTTTCTTGGTATGCTCCTCGGATTTCATTTTGCCCAGGGCCATTTAAGTACTTGGCAGATTTTTTGTCTAGACAGGGGGCTTGGATTTCTGGACCGTCTCATGTTCACGCAGTGGAAGAACCTCGCTCTTTGGTCATTACTCAGGCACAATGGAAGCAGGCCCACGCAGGGCATTTTGGAGTGAAGAAGACATATCTTCGTTTTCGCCAGATGGGTCTGCGTCCAACGTGGCAGTGGGTAACTGACAAGGTGCGGTCATGCAAAGAGTGCCAGCTATTTCACCGACCACAACCATCTAATCCATTTGGGAGTTGGCATATGCCAGAGAAACCAGGCCAAGTTATTGGCTTGGATTTCATGGGGCCTTTCCCTGAGAGGAAAGTGGGAAAGAAGCGATTTGTTCTTGTCATAGTGGACATGTTGACGAGGCATGCGGGGGCATGGGCAATGATGGGTGCAGGAGGGGCAGACATTGTGAGGGGGCTAAAAAGGTGGGCACAAATGCATGGGGCACCTTCAATCTTGTGTTCCGATGTGTGCAAGGCAACACAATCCAAGGAGTTGAAGGAGTGGTGCATGCGGGAGGGAGTGGCGCAAGAGTACTCACCTCCCTACCACCACGCATCCATTGGATTTGTGGAGCGATTCAATCAAACATTGTTGAATCGTTTGAGGCGAATGTGGGCAGAGGATGATAGGGGACGAATTGCGCCTAGCGGGATTCGACCCCGCGTCCCTTGATAAGGGAAGAGCGAATCACCCACTAATACAAAGCCTTCAGGCAATGTATAGTGGTGAGCACCCTATTTAAACCCTTGTAGTGACTTGGCCGCTCTCCCATTGTCTCTCCTCGCCGTATCAGAGGAACCCAAGTATTTTGCCAGGATGGTCGAGCAAGCGGTGGCTATCTACAACGACACACCTCTCTCTTCTCCAGAGGAGAGTAAGGAGACCCCTAAATCTCTTGTGTTTGGATCACCCAACCAGTTGTGGAATAGTTCTCGGGCCGTGTGGGGACGGCTACATGAGTACGCACGTCAGCAGCGTGCAAAGGCAAACTACAGGACAAAGGGGCGGTGTATCCAGCGAACATTCAGGACAGGGGACAAAGTGTGGTTGTGGAACACAAAAGTCGAGACTTTGAAGGACAAGCTCGAACCGTGGTGGAGGGGCCAGGGGCAATTGATTCGCCCTGTAACGAATGCAGTTTGGGAGGTGCTTGGGCCAGAGGGGAAACTCTGGGTTAGGCACACAGACATGATTAGGCCGTACAGGGATGCAATTTGAGGGACGAAGTTGTTCACTGAGTGATTGTTTAGCGCAGGGAAGCGTGTGAGGGCGACGAATATGTAGTGGATAATGATAAGGTGAATGGTATTAAATACGGTGTGATTAGACATTGTGAACACGGTGATAAAACATGGTGAATATGGGAATAGTGGGTGACTAAATGGGGACATTTCCTGCGAACACTATATGGTCAATGTGGTTGCCTTGTAATGTATCTGCTTACGGCCTTGCTCCCCATGCCTGAGGAGCGACCGTGTGCGAGCGTGTGCAAGGGCTTACGGTTAACCCGATAATTATCAATGCTGCTTTTGTGTACAGATTCATCTTTCACTCAATTGACTCGCGGATAATCAATATGGACCGTCAGTCCCTGCAGTATTTCACTTCAACTGTCAAATCAAATCAGGTGGTTATTGCAACCTTTATAGCACTGATCCACTTATCACCTCTTTGTCAATCAAACGATCAGTTTGGTCCATCCGTCCACATAGAATATCAAATCACATCGCGTTGCATGACGTGCCACACTTACTACTCATTCCCGTCAGGCATATCAAGAGATTTTATAAATAACATGCCATTCCTCATCGTCCTACCCCTGGCGCTGCCCTTCGCCATCCATGACCGCCTCAACGCCCCCCTGACTCGGTCCCACAAACTCTCGTCCAATCGCCAGCCTGCCATGCTTCCCGCTGCCCACGATCACCTGAACCGTCCTCGCCTGCTTCCTTCACGCTCTGGACGCTAACATCCCTTGGGGCAACCGCAGGTTCACCTGGACATGCAAAATACATGCATACCGCGACGAATTGCCGCCATGCAGGCAGCACCGCCAAGCCCATCCGGCTCCGCCATCGTCATCATCGTCCTCGAGTCTTGGCAGCAATGCTCTCCCAGCCATCTTCAAGCGCGTCGCTGAGGGCCGCCACCACCGTGCGTGCGCCTCTGAAGCGTTCCGCAACTCGGAGTCCAAGGTTGCCGTACGACGTGGAAGGTTGCCATGACACGTGACACACAACGGTATTTGTGGACGCGCACGCCAAGGTGAGGGACAACACAAGTACATTCGTGAGTATTAGGGTGACACTGGTGGCATGTACTTCACACATAGGTGTGACACGAAGGGTGGGGGTGGGCATAGCAACACACGTCAGCCAATCAGGCTGTCATATGAGGGATTCATCATTAAGTTAAGGCCAAATCCGGCCTATGACGGGCATGGGCCACCTACGTCGCCCTCTTCTGTAATCCCAATCGCCTTATAACATTGTATCAAGTCTAGTTTCCTATTCCATCATCAAGCTCTTTTTTATTGGACATGTTATACATAATGCACGTGTTCAGTATATTATTCCCTGTCACCATTATTCAAAAGACTGAATCTACAGCGACGCCGGCGCCCGTCTAGGAACCGCCATCGCACGGTACGTGCTCCTGGCTGGTACAGTGGTCTCCTTTGAAGTCCCACTGTACTCATGTAAATGGACGCAGTTGGGCATTATCATGGACCTACGGCGGCAATGATGCATGCATTTTCCGACAGCGTATTCCGTGCCATGGCGGTCTACTGGGCTCACAGCTAGGGCGCTTATGGATTAGGAAATGAGTAACCAATCCCAGTGGTGATCCAGCGCATGGACTGAATATATCCTGGACTTACAGGCCCGCTAGAACGAACTGAATGTTAAGTTGTGTCTAACCCCATCTCTCGCCTGTCTTGTGTTTTCAACTTTGGCCTTTGCAAACAACTGCTTATTGCGACAAAACATTGCGATTCAATTGCCTGGCATGTACAAGGCTGCCTTTGACTAACCGCATTCTAATGACCATCCTTTTTCCAGCCATGCTGACAAGCCAATTTTGTGGAACGCATTCAAGTCATATTGAGCCCTGGCAGATTCCCTTTTTTAGTCATGGTTACTGACCAGGTCAGTAAGGGCAGGTCCTGCCCTGCTATAATTGGACAGAGATCGTCTCGCATTGTAGAGAGCTGCGGATCTATGACTGCTTAGTAATGTAGCATGTCTTGGGGGCAGCCTGTCATGGGTTGTGTTGCTCGCTGCATGCCTTCACTGTTCATTGAGACCAAACTCAAGCAGCTCTCAGTCATGCACATAATTTACGGCCAACCAGCCTCCCTTACATCCCATGGCAATTCCTTTGTCTCCCTTTTCGCAACTCAATCTGTTGTCCATTCTGTCGTCGCTATTCTTGCTGCCCATATCCAACCCGTTACAGTACATTCTCCTTCTTGTATTCACGGAATATTCCAGCCATTAGCATCACCCTTTTCCGAAACTATTTTATCCCCGCTTCGTCAATCCAGAACCTTCGTGCCTCCCTCCTGGCTGGAGCTCCAAGTCAGGCATGCGCCATCTCAGCTTGGGCGCCCTGCCTTCCTTCCAATGAATTTTCCTTGTGCATGACTCAGCAGTGCTGCATATCGACAAACTTTCAGTGAGTTTCATACTCCAAAAAGTTGACATGAGCTCACCATGTCCAGATACCTGACGACTCTGTTGATATCTACGCATGTATATAGAATATAAAAGTCGTCGTTCGTTCTTCTTTCCAGCCACACTCAACTTATGCTTTCTTTTTGTTTCTCCTTTGTATTGGTTTACTAATCCTAACCTGTCTCAGTCAGACGCCCTGTCTGTCACCAAGATACACCATATTAAAGTAACAACGTTCGGGTTGCTAAACTATGATAAAATGAACACAATTAAATATACTTCCTCCGTCGAAATTTCAGGTCAGTCCATTGAATATTGATGATTTGGCAGCACTTTGTAGTAGGGTCCTCCCGGCAGAAACCTACCCGTTTTTTTAACAAAGTCACCGAAAGAGTTGTTTTTCGTGATGGCGAGGAGTACGACTTTTCGGCGGCCAAACAAGACCGCCCATGCAAAACTATCCATGCCGTTTGGGCAGAACCTTGGAGGGGTCCCTGCAAAGAAGCAAAGGGGCGACAAGGTCGACCTGAAGGGGGCGTCAAAAGTAGTGGGGATGAGTATTTTTCCACAAAAATTGGCAGTCAAGGGTTTTGGGATCCAATCTTTTCGATTCTGGCTTTTATTAGTACTTTGGAAGCCGTTTCGGTAACGAAATTTTCCTTTCAAATAGAGGACCATTAATCTTGGACAGAGGAAGTAGCTTATTATACACCTCACTCAGCTGGCCCCCCGTTAGGCCCAGGACCAAAAAAGAGGGGAGTGCATGCCTTAGAAACTCCAATTACACAAGAAGGCTCAGGATGACGACCAATCCCATCTACAGTACCTGCTGCCGCTGCTCGAGCTCTTCCAGCATGCCATAAATGACCAACAAAAAAGAAGAAAGCGATTACGAGGGGCCCCAATGGACGATATGTACCCGTACCCCAATAGGCACCTGATACCATGGACCTACCGCACCCGATTCCACTACGACCACGTGGCAAAGGGCGGTCAGACACGCGTCAGTACACCCAAAGTACTGGGAATCCATGACAGATATGCAGCCATGATAGCCGCGGGGGGGCCATATCGCCCCCGGAGTATGGCAAGGTGGGCGGGCAGTATGCCATATATACACAGAGCGGCACAAGAACCTACAGCTCATTGACAACTGATGCCAGGGAGCCTATCTCCCTCAAAAGAGGCCAAAATCAAAAATGAGACATCTAACTACTCAGGAGGAGAAATGCAATGCAATGATGCACTGCATGCCTATTTCTAATCAAGAACGATGAAGAAACGAGCCCAGAAAGCTATTAGCATAGGGACCACAAGGAACAAGTGGCATTCGTCAACGAAAAAACAAGCACCTTCGGAGGGCCTAGAATTGGGGGATTTTGTGAAGAAACATGTGAAATATCTCTGCAAAAAGCCAAGGAGGACTCCTCAATTATTCCTCATAAATAGTTTTGGGTGTTCTTAATAACTTTTTGCATGTTGCATCACCAGTTTGGCTCAAGAACATCTGGATTCTGCGCATGGTGCATGGCGAACAATCGGCAAACCCTAGGCATTGCAGGTGACTGTACGAGCTGCGAGACTGCCCAACATGGTTGCGGAAGGCAACATCAAGTCTCCTGAGGTGGTTTTGGCGTAGGAGAGGAGGGCCGGTTTGGGCCTACCCTCTCAACATGACGTGGAGCTGAAGATAACTGAGCTCGAATCCTTTATGACCCCAAGAAATCGTCTCATGGGTGGGGATGAGTATGTCATCGGCCCTGGAGGAGCGCCCATCTACGATGTGCCTTGGCTGACCGCATGCTATCTCAAAGTTGTCCGACTTCTGACATCATGTCTGTCTCCGGGCCGCCTCCATTGCGCCAGCCAATGGAGGAGCGAACAGTGGAGCGTTCATGCCGGTCAAACGATCGAGGGGTGCTGCCATGTCGGTCATGCACCATTTTCAATGATAAATATGTTTGACAGATGGAAAGCATTTTAACGCGCATAATGTGCAAAATGCCATGCAACAATACGCACCGCAACATGCTGAATTGTGAAAGGTGCCACGCAAGCAGGCCGTTGTCAGCCAATAGCCCACATTTGGCCATGTACAGGCACTCAGTGCGCTCAGGACTCAACGGATGCTAGCGGGAGGGATGGGTGGGGTGGGGGAGTTGGGAGGAGGCTGGAACGGCCTCAACTGCGTGCGGATAAAACTTGCAAGTGCTTTTGACGATTCACCGGCCTCCACCAGCTCCCCCCTCTCAGCCCCGGCTCTCTCGACGGGTCGCTGTGGCCGTGGCTCATGGCCAGGGGAAAGTGCCGCGAGGCCCATAGCTTTTGTCTGGAGGGCAGAATGTTTGAGGGGTTGCAGATGGTGGTGATTGGTGACGTATGGGTCACGGTGAATAGAGGAGGCCATTGGAGATTGGTGCGTTGCAATTGCCGGGCCATCACCACCCAGATCGACCGATCGGCGCCCACGGAGCAATGGTGACAGCACGCAGGAGAAACGACGCCGGCCAGGGGCGCGAGCTGGCACGGGGGTTCTGGGGTTGGGTGGGTGGGGTATGTGGCAAGCGCGCAGCGGACACTGCACCTCCTTGACTTCTTGTGTAAGGCCGACAGGCAGTTGCATTCCGTGCGTGCTGTGGTCCGAGTTACTGCTAAGAGTACCACGCCTTCAAGCGACAATGGACAGGTGGTGACGGTGAATGGCTGCACCACGTTGTGGCGACCCAGCGCAAGCATCAGATCCTGCTTTGATGCAGAGGGTGGAGACACTGCCACAACCGATCAGGACGAAGCACTCTCGCCAGAATTGTCTCCAGGCTGCCGTTCAATACTATGTACAGTCGTTAAGCATTGGGAGGAGACGATATACCATTCAATTGAATCCGCCTGTGTGCGCGCACATTTGCTGACCGCGATTCAAAACGAGTTTGTATACAGACACCGATAATTCAGTACGAGGACTGGGGTGAGTGCCACGCTCAGCGTGTTGTCGTGTTTGAACAAACATGTCCAAAGATATTTCAGACAAGCAAACCCGGCAAAAGCATAGAAAGCCATCGACCTTACAACCAGCAGAGCGGCCGTCGAGCACGTAGCCAGTCCCACCCCCAACAACATACAAAGTACAATATTTCGTCACAATGTTCCGCCCACGCCGAGTTTGCCGATCTGGAATGTCGACACAACGTCGCTATCACTACACAGACGGCAAACAGAGAAGATCTCGTCCAGCCAACAATGTGCACGGGCGGTGCGTGTTCATTCCTAGTCGTTCGCAGAGTGTTCGTGTACAAGAAGACAAAAATGCTTGAGGCGTCCCTCGAGAGTTCAATTTGTGTACATGGAAACGTTCAACCCCAGCGGTAAACAGTAGGGACCAGAGTGTGCCTCAAACACCCAAGCTAATCCATAATACCCAAGCCATGCAAAGTTCATAATATTCAGCCACACAGATTCAGATCCTGAGGAACAGCCATTCCTCGTTGCCAATGGGGACATGATGACGACTCTTTGCCTGGCAGAACACCGGCAGCTTCCAAGACCACTGCAATAAAAAATTCAGGACGTATACACAGCACACCTTCATACATTCCTACATCCTCCAAGGACAGCCCCCTGTGCCTGGGGCCGGTTCTGCCTCAACACATCTTGGCCACTTTTCGACCTGCCATTCCTGCAGCTCGTGCGTGCACAACAGTTGGAGCCACCCTGGCCCGGTGACCATCATCAGCTGCTGTAAGGTGCAAGGGGTCTGCATCGCCAACAACCAGAACAGGGCTGTCAAGGCACTGTAGGATGCTCGCTCTGTCGCTGCAGCGACCCGACAAAGCAGTGCTGAGTGAGGATGGGCCGGCATTGGGCGGATGGTGGTTTGGGGGGGCATTTGTTCAAGTGGCCCAAACGGTCCTACTGGTGGTCCAGTCGTCAAGGCGGTTGCATGATCAAAGTGGGGACAGCTCGCCCCGCCTATGAGTTCCCTCTTGGGCCTTTCTCTTTGCCCTTTCTTTCGATTTGTCATTCAAGGTATCGCTTGGATCGGCCCCGACCCCCTGGACATATGCTCTGCAGCCGACTAGGGGGAATGCATCCCTGCGCCTTAAAACATAATTTCCACGCAAAACACATACGGCCACTAGCAGTGACGGGCCCACAGTTGATAGGCCGGTCGTGGCAAGCCTCACACTCGCCACAACCTTACCGAGGCCCTCCCACGCTCGGCTCACTGGAACCCAGCCCCATGAGAGAGCCTCCCACTGCGAGAAGAGTCGAGTCGCGAGGGAGCTGAACACAGCTTTCGCCGCTCAACACCCTGCACCCAGACAATCCAATCTCGCGGGTCCGATGCGCGTCGACGTGCGCGGTGCCGTCGCGCATCGGATGACGCATGGCGCGAACACTATGGCCACACATTTCCCAACCCCTGCGCCCCCGCGCCATCAAACACGTCACAATCCGCGCGTCTCGAACCGCGATGGGGATTCAAAGCCGTCCGCCCGACCTCCAGCCGTCCCTACCCATGTCGCCGCGCATCCTCCGCAACGCGCACTGGCCCTCACCGCCCTCTTACGAAGGCAAGCCCGCCCCAAACTCGCCCACAAAAACAGCCATCTGCCGACGAGCCTGGCGATCCCCGCGCACCCACCTCGGACCCTAGCTCAACCGCCCTAGCTGGCCGCGGCCTGAACCGGCCGTCGGCCGGCGCCCGCAGCGGCCGGGCCCTTGGCGCTCGGGCGTGGCCCCGTGAACCCCAGCACCACCACCAGCACCAGGTTCACCATCGACAGCATGATCAGCCCCGCCATCACCACGTCGAGCTCCTCTTCCCTGGACTCGATCTGCACGTAGAATTTGGGGTCCGTCTCGTAGAGCTGCAGCACAGCCTCCAGCTGGCTCCACAGCTGGAGCGACGCCACGGCCACGAGCGCCGAGACCGCCACGCGCGTGTGCCCCAGTGTGCCAGCCAGCGTGAGCGCGAACGCGGCGAACAGCACGCCAGCCTCCAGGCAGGCCGCCCACCAAATGGGCCGGAACGTGTCCGCGCAGCTGGAGGGGAACCGAGAGGCGTCGCAGTCGGCATGCAGGCCGCCGGCGCCGCCCACGGTCAGGCCCAGGCCGATCGTGCCCAGGATCGAGCACAGGCACAGGAAGAAGATCGCTGCGCCATTGTTGTAGATCGGGTCCGCCATGTGGCCAAGAGGGCTTCGGCGGGGCGCGCCTGGGGAGCCCGGCCCTGGGCGGTACTGGGCAGTTGCGCGAGCGGGTCAAGAGGGCCCCCCCGGAGTAAGGCCGCGTGCGGGGGAGTGTGATAATAACGGGATTGCCCGCGGCCCAGGAACATGAACACGGCGGGGATTGCGGGGGTGAAAGGAGATTGAAACTTGTGGTACTGAGTGTGATGTGGGTCCAGCATCAGACAGTGATGAGTCGCGTCATGGGGCTGGATGCCCGGCTGGAGATAAGAAGAGTCGAAATGAAAAAGGCTGAGCCGCCTGAAACGGATACGGGCTTCAGAGGGGGGGGGGGGAGATGCGGCCGGGATTAGGCGATCGCCAGGCTGGATCTCGCAACCACTTGTTGCTTGTCTGTGCACGCAAGCAGACCAGCAGAAAACGACCATTTGCCGGAGAACGAGTTGCGTGTGCGTGGAAAGAGTACCTTCTCGTTGTGCTCGCCCTGCCATCCCGTCTACATCCGCTCTTCTTGTGGAGAACATGTTACTGAATATGGCGCTCATCGGCAGTACAGTACATTCCAACTAGAATATCCCAAAATTTTCTAGGCCGCGCCGGCGCTGCGCTGCGGTGCACGATCCCCAACTGCTCAATCAAGGATTCGAGACTGGGCCCGCTGGGGCTCTTCTAATACCGCTGCGAATCTTCCATATCCGATTCCGAGCCCACGCCACACGAGGGCCGTTGGAGCAAATGGGGAACCGGGTCGAACCGATCAACCTGCACGGGCACGTGGCCACCGTTTCACCGCATGTGACGCTGTCCTGAGCTGCCCCACTTCCGTCTGTTCTCTAGTGACGGCTCGCTGAAAGGCGACCACCATGCAGAGCGCACTGAGGAGCGCGCCCCACAACCGCCACTCCGCCCAGCGCCGGCACTCCGCACTATCGTTGAGCCAAAAGCAACGCTCCGCGATGTCCAGATTGACGACAACTGACGTCCCGTCGTGCTGCGCTCCGTGCGCAAACCTTGCCAGGGCACCCCTCCCTCGTGGCCGATAGCGCAAGTTTGCCCTCCGCCAGCGCCGCTTTTGCATGCAAATTCAAGGACCTGGCCAACGGCGCCCAGTGCGCGGCTTCACACGGCCTCCAACCCGCGCGATGGCACCTCAGCGACAGCGTTTCAGCCCTGCGCCCCGCGCCCTGTGTGCCCGCCGCCTGTGCGCGGTTCGACAGCCGGTACGGAGGGAGCGCAAAGCATGTTCGGCCGCGGCAGCGCAGTGGGCTTCCAGCGCGCCGCCGTCGCGCACTGGGTCGTGGCAACTCAAACTGGCAAAGGTAGCGACGAGCAGGACATGCCGACGGACGTTTATCGGTCCAACGCCAACGCCAACGCGACAAAACACACGCAAAGGCAAACGCAAACGCCGACACCTACGGAACAATACGAACGCCGACGCCTGACGCCGCATGTGCTACGCGTACTACCATCCCAGGGCCGTCGTGGCTTGGGTTTCAAGGGCCCAGGCCACGTGGCCACTGTTGGCCCAAAGACGGCCAAGCCACGTCGCCAAATTTGGAGGCGGCGCGACCCTGCGGCCCCTGCCAGCGCGGACGGCGCCCCTCCCACACCTCGGAGACCCTCATCGTACAAAAATAGGCGAGTGAGGGGCCGCGTGGTCGAAGCAACGCGGAGTCAGATACCCGTCGCGCAGCGCGCTGACGCACACCCGCCAGCGCGACGAGCGGCAAGTAACCCTAACCGCAACGACCGCCCACCAACTTGCACGGAAACCCTTGGGCCTACCGGCCGATACCTTCTCGCGGGAGGCCTGGTCCGCGCGGCGTGCCGCGCGACGGCAGGAAATAAAGGCCCCGCGAAATTCTCACGCAGTTCCGCCGCCGCCCCCACCCACCTTCCGCGCACCCGGCCACGGGATCCTTGGGCCCAAAATTCCCTGCTCAGGCCAGGGGCGCCGCGGCGCCCTCGATGTCCTTCTTCGCGGGCTCCTCCTCCGGCGCCACAACCGTGGCCACGATGATGACCAGCCAGCTGGCGGCCGACATGCAAATCAGCCCCGCCGTGAGCACCTTCACCGCGTCGTCCTCCTGGGTGACCACCTGCAGCAGGTCGCCCTCGAGCGGGCCGGCAAGCCCGCTGCGCTCGTCGCGCCACACCAACGACTTCTCCGTTGCGTCCATCAGGTCTACTGTGGACATGGCCACGAACGCCACCACCAGCAGCAGCCAGCGCGGGTTGGAGACGCGGCCCATGATCGACGACACGACGGCCAGGATCAGGGAGCCCGTGCCGAAGATGATGGCCCACCACTCGGAGCGGAACTCCTCGTCGCAGAGCTCATCGTCCACGTTGGCCAGGTCCTGGCACTCCTTGTGCAGGGTGCCCAGGCCACCGGCGCTCATGCCGATGCCGGCCAGGCCGATCAGCACAGTGGCGATCACCAGCGCGGTGTGGATGAGGGTGGCCATGGCGAGGGCGGCGGCGGGGACGCGGTGGGGGCGTGCCGGGGCGGGTGGGGGGCGGGGCGTGCCGGGCGCAGGGTCTTGAGGAAAACTCTGGAGCCCGGGGGCGGATTTATTCTGACGCGTTGTCGATTCCTACCGCCCAGCTGGCGCCACGCGGGGCAGATGATACGCTAGAATCGCCACGTCAGGGCTGCTAACGGCCGTGTCTGCGATACTCAGAGGGCTCAGGCGAGGCCATTCCGAAAATATCGCCGGTTTGCGGCGCGGCGCGAGGGCGCCGACGCGGCGGTGTGGCGGCCTTTTGCGGCGCAGCGCGCGTGTGCCGCGACGTCGGGCTCCCTGAGGCGCAGGGATGCGGTTATTAGCGCGAATTTTTTCGGTTGGGTGAATCGGATGCCTGGCGATCCTGCGGGCGCGAACGACGGCCGTGGAACGCGGTGCGAACGTCGAACGAGCCGTTCGGCACGACGGATAGGCGATTCGCACCGGAGGCAATTCCCTCCCGGCGTGGTGCCGTGTCTCACACCGGGTGAAAGACAAACAGCGGATGACCGCGACCAGACATGCCGCGCCACGGGAACTCCCCGCCACAGCAGAAATAACGCGATCCAACAACACGGATGTCCACTAACGAGGCGCCAAAGGAGAGACAAGCCGCAAAAATCCCATCAGCCCTCGGAACAAACACGCGCACGTTCGCCACAGCCCTAGTCCGACACGCGACACCCCGAAGCGCTGCGGGCCGCACAGCGCGCAGACAGGTGTCCGTCAGGGTGCCCGGCGGCGGTGCGCCGCCCGACCGTCGCCCAGCACGGAGGTTGTCAACGGCATCTCCGAGACGCACACCGCCCGAAGGTGCTAGATTCCGGGGGAAGGATGCCGCAGCGACGCCACCAGCGCGTGCCACCACGCCCTGTACACTAAGGCCCGGATGACTCATACCGGACCGACCTGGGGCCCGGCCGCCCACCCACATCGAATAACGGTATCAGCCAGGCGGCACCCAGCCAGGCGCCACGCGCCCGCCGACCTCCCCGCGCGAGCGCCGGCGCCAAGCGACCCACCCACGGATACCCAGTGGCAACCCCATGCACCGCCTTGCCGGCCACTGGCCAGTCCGAATCGCGGCCGTCCCAAGCACCCAAAAAATCCACGAAAGCTCACTCACAACATGCCAGCGCACCACCCACCTCCAAAACACGCCGCACGGCCACCCTCCCGCGCGTCCACTCAGGCCAGCGGTGCGGCCCCGTCCTTGTTTGCCAGCTGGCCAACCTCCATCATCGCCGTGGTGCAGATTATGATCAGCCAGTTGGCGGCCGTCATGCACAGCAGCCCGGCCACCAGCGCGTTGATCGAATTCTCCTCGTCGCGGACGAACGACAGCAGATTGTCGTCCAAGTCTCCCGTCAGCCCCCGGCGCTCGTCCAGCCACACCAGCGCCTCCTCCACGCCGTCCATCAAGTCCACGCTCGACATCACGACGAACGCCAGGACAAGGGCCAGCCAGCGGATGCCCTTCAGCCAGCCCCACCAGGCGCTCACCAGGACCAAGACGCCGGAGCAGAAGGCAAAGATGATCGCCCACCAGACGGAACGGAACTCCTCGTCGCAAATGTCGTCGTCCGCCTCGTACGCGGAGTTCTCCTTGCACTTATCGTGCAGGTTGCCCAGGCCCACAATGGACAGCACCAGGCCGCCCAGGGCGAAGGCCACGACCAGGAACCACATGGTGGTCTTGAGGATGGTTTGAGCCATTGTGGAGGCGGGGGCCCGTGGGCGGGGGTTGTGGGTTGGGGCGTATGTGTGCGCGCGCGACACGGGGCAGCAGGGGCCCGGATTGGTTTTCGGTGTCGGGGCGAGTGCATATCCGGTGAGGGGATTCGGGTTGCCAAGTCAGATACAGCACGGCGACGCGTGGTGCCCGACTGTCGGGGCCCCGGCCACGTTGGCCTGCGGCGCTGGCGCCGGCGGCCAATGGGTACCATGCCGGGGCCAGCAGGGGCGGTATCGAGATTTCAATGCTCCCATGATCCTGGCGTTCGCGAACGTTCGGCGTTCAACTCAGAGGGCTTAGCCCCCTGAACGGCCCGTTTTCTCGAAGGGACAGAAGCCCATCGCACGGCACAGGACATGAGAGGATCCCCAGAACGACCGACCACTGCTTGAGGCCGCGCAAAGCAGTGGCGCACACGATCCCCCCCGTCTCCAGAAAATGGTGGCCATTCCAGTGTTTGTGTGAACACGAGCCAATTTACGCGATATACTTGTTCAAAATATTCATTTCGTGCGCACATCGATCAGGTTGGAAAGCTCTCAAACCGGGCCTGTGTTCTCTGACTTCGCCTGGTCGCTCAAATTTGCACTGCGCCCTTGGCAAATCTCGCTGACGCTGAAACGCTGCAAATAACAATCCGTCAATGATTCGGTCACAACATTCTTGTCATTGAATGTACTACTCAGCTCACTCCGGATGAGCGCACCCGCTAGGCAAAAATGCCGGGCAGCATTCTCCCAAATGAGATTTGGACTTTGGCGTTTATGGCGATCGAATTTTGCACTGTTCGCATAGACTGCTGTCCAACATTACCTTGCGGGCTGAAGCACTATATTCTGCTTCTGCTGAACAAATGTGTTAAGAGTACTGGTACTCACACCCAGGCTTGGAAGATGAGGATACGGCTGAAAATAGTAATGTAGTAAAATACGTGCATTATCTCGTATTTTTGTTTCGGGACTGAAACTGCGTTAAAACGTATGGCAAGCGCTCTCACAATTACCGCCTTAATGACACGAAAAGTTTCAACAGTCAGCATTCATTGTCAAAACAAATCAGTCAATCAGCATCCATGTCTGACCCATCCATGGCATAGAGGTGGCCATTCAAGATGCCATCCGCTTCGTTAAATCCGGTTCGTTAATTTTTATCAACTGTTCGTTAAATTCCGTTGCAAAAAAAGGGAGAAAAATTCAGAAAAAACGAAAAAAAATCCAAAAAAATCGAAAAAAAACCCAAAAATTCACAACAACTGCGGCTAGTTAAAAATCTAGTATGCATAGGTTGAAATAAAATACAAACATGCTCTCTAATAGCGAATTCTATAAACTATAAGTATAAAAAAACCCAAAAATCCCCAAAAAATCCAAAAATCCGTTAATTTTTGGTTAATTTTTGTCTTTTTTCGTTATTTTCCGTTAATTAACGGATTAATTAACGGAATTAACCTCTGTCCGTTATTAACGGATCCGGGTGGCCACCTCTACCATGGCATCCTCACCCGCTGCCTCTATAGCAGCAAGTATGTCAGCAGCTTTGGGGACCTGCAGCATCGCCACTCATACCTCGCCCATCCACAGCACGCCCAACTCCCTCGTGACGTGCAGATCGCCATTCCGTGGGAAGCAAACTGCAGATCTCATCCAATAGTTGGCCAATTTATGAGCATTTGGTATAATTGGGTTGAAGTACGCCCAAAAAAACACGCATATTTAAGTTTTTGCCAAAATACCCATATTGTTGCGTGTTTTCGTTTAGTCCCAGCCGTATTTCCCAAGCCTGCTCACACCAACCACGACTCACATGTACCTGTTGGCATTCTTGCATGTGCGAGCCTGTTGCCGTATCGCCCCCCGAGCAAAACCTAACAACGACCTTCCACAGGCTTGCTATCCATGCTGTGGTACCATGCTGACACTTACATATTTATCTGTAAATAGATGAAAATGTACGAACTCGCATACTTACAATCTTTTTCGGACCAAGTCAACCATTTTACGCATTGTCACTGACAATTTATTAGCTCAACGTCGCCTCCAGCACCCCCAGCACCGCATCCAACTTGCTCGCAAAGTTTTACCGCGTGCACTACGAGAAAGCGAAATTTTTGGGATGCCAACTCTGATGCTATGGATATGTATTGATGCCACCGCAGTCAACTTTATGCGATCGCAATCACCGCAATCACCGTGATGTCACCACTTAGTGTCAAAATCGCATCACAGATGGCATCGCCAGCAATGTGCTCTTTGCTAGTTGTGGTTGAGCATGGAGGCGATTCTCACTAGTCTAGCCCCTACGATTGCCATTCACCATTGTGAATGTGGCCACGTATTCCTTTCATTGTACAGTGTACTTGTAGGTGCGGCTGTCTTTTAATAAAGTTACCAAGTGCCTTGTGCATGGGACAGGAAATGGCAGAGCTGGAGGCAAATACCTTGATGCCTTCACTGGATTTCTGCACAATGTGGAAAGTGGCGAGGACTAGCAGATTGGTTGCAGGTCGTTGGTTCACGCGACCAGGGTATTTGAGGCCCGTCTCTGTGTGGCTTTTAGACTTTTTCCCTTTCTTTCTTCTTTTTACTGGTTCTGCTTTGACATGGCTGCATGGGCTGTGTTCGCACCTTTCCGTCGGGAGCATTTACCCATTGGAGCCTATTCTGCAATCAGTTAGAGTTCCTTTCTAGTGGTGCTTTTGGTCAGTCAAGTGTTTCGCTGATGGTCCTTCCTCATTCTTTTCATCATGTACGTGTGCCAATACATCGTGAAAGAAGAATTGAATATGTTTTTACTCCCGTTATTTCCTGCAACTTGCAATGGGCTTGTGTTATCATGGGTGGACACATGTAATCCAAGAAATTTACTGATGCGCTTCAGCTGAGGTGCATATGACGCACACTTACGCATGTTTACGTGTGAGTGAAGAATTGTATAAATACATGCAAATGTCAAACACGTATGTGGAAATGTCAAAATTGGTATCAGCCACCTGTTGTTCAAACGCAACCGAGCTCCACTTATTGTCAAGCATGTTATGACATGGTGGCGTAATTCCCGAAGAATCAATAGTCTGACGTCTTCTAAATGTCGTTGAAATAAGGGAAAATGACAAAAGGGGGTCCTCTACGAGATATCTTGACAAAAGGGGGTCCTCTGTGACAAAAGGGGGTCCTCTGCAAGGGTGCATTTGACAAAAGGGGGTCCTCTGACCGCCCCCTGTACATTAGGCGTGTTGCCAAACCGACGCTAGGCCAGCGCCAGACCGACGCCGTACCGGCACCGGTTTGGCGCCAGACCGGACCACGGTCCTACTAGGGGCGACCCCTCCGGGAGGGCGCTGCAAGGGCGCAGCGGTCGGAGCTGCGGGAGGAAGTCGTAGCGATCGGAGTTGCGGCCGCAGCAGGGGAGAACAAGTGGCGATCGGGGCCTTGGGGAGAGCGAGCGTTCCGATCTGTGCGACTCCCTCCTAGGGCTCCAATCGCCACTTGATCTCCCAGGCAGCTTCGATCACCCCTCGCTTTCGCTGCAGCTTCAGTCGCCGCTTGCTCTCCCCGCAGCCCCGATCGCTGCTTGGTCTCCGGGAGACCAGCGGGCCGCTGCGGCCGCAGCTCCGACCGCTGCGCCCTCCCAGCGCCCTCCCGGAGGGGTCGCCCCTAGTAGGACCTTGGTCCGCTCTGGCGCCAAACCGGTGCCGGTACGGCGTCGGTCTGGCGCTGGCCTAGCGCCGGTCTAGCAACGCGTGTAATGTACAGGGCCGATCAGAGGACCCCCTTTTGTCAAATGCACCCCAACAGAGGACCCCCTTTTGTCACAGAGGACCCCCTTTTGTCAAGATATCTCACAGAGGACCCCCTTTTGTCATTTTCCCTTGAAATAATATATGCCAAATGTATTTTTGGAACAGCAATTTATACCATTTTCACTCAGTTCCGGCGCGGTTCAGTTGGGTGCCTTCACGGCTGTGGAACATGGTCATCTGCGCGCCCTCTTAGTTCAACACATCATCTAGATCTCGCGGCAGTCAAGCAATTGCTCAGATACATGTACCAAGTATTTGCGTTCATGCCATTCACACATTTAAGTCTCCAACTTCGTCATATACACAGCCAGAACCTTCTGATATGCTTGAGGCCCAGTGGAGGCACGTTCAAAAATATTTCTTACAGTCATATAGTCTCAATAATTTTCGTGTCTGGACGAAAACATTGACTCTCGTTTCCCTTCGCGTTATAATATAACAAGCTTTCGTGCAAAATGTCGGTAAGGGGGCCATAAAAAACAACAAAACGTGCATTTTGCGCACTAGCAAAATGCAAGAAAAAGGCCATATCAATAGGGATGCACACAAACGTGCCATTTTTCGGGGCCCACACGCGTGGGAAAACCACAATGTTGCGCACAAAAAGAATGGGTATGAAGCCGGTCTGGGACGCCTGCAGCCAACCACAATCAATGCATGCGACCCACAGGCTGTGGGTGCAGCATGGCTTCGCACTAACAATTACAACTGGCGATGCACACTATGGAAATCACAAGCCGCTAGTTATAGAAGTGGCCCCTCCCCTGTCTAGCACATTTCATCCCAACGCTCCAGCTCCGCCTGGAGACGCCGTTTGTACTGGGGGTGGATGCACCCCCTCCCAACCCCATTGGCCTCCAACCAAACATCGCAAATAACGTTGTCGGAGGACACCTCCCCCTGCATTTGCCGCCCTTCCACCCAGCGCCCATTGAGCTGGGCATCGTCCGCGGCGTCAAAACGGAGGGTCCCCAAGTTGTAGGGGGGTTGGGGCTGGAACTCGCTCTCGTAGTACGCGACTGTGAATACTTTCTTCACCGCAGAATCACACCCCTCCGCGGCCCTGGCCCCCTTGACAAGGGCAATGTCGAAGCGCCGGCCCCATTCCTTGGCGTCGGCGTCGGACATGGCGATGGCCACCTGGTGGCCGGCCGCTATGTCTCGCGCGGCGTCAAAGGGGACATACTCTCTGTCGTTTGGGAGAGCGGAGAGGTGTCCAAATAGCAGGGGGCGCTCCCCGGGCACCGGGCCAATGTCCCTGCGGGCGACACCGCCAGTGTGATGGTGAGGCAACCACGGGGAGGGGGGGGGGGCAAGCAAGGGGAATCACCGCGGGCGGACGGGATGTTGCACACGGCGGCGCGCGTACCTTGCGACGGGTGGAGCGGGGGCGTTGGAGGCGCTGCTGGGCGCATTGGAGGGGGTGGCCAGAGCGGCGGGTGACAAGCTGTCCAGCCGAAGTGCGGCCCCCTCGTCGATGGCGAACGTGGGTCTGCCACTCCCGTCGAGAGGGAATGTGCGCTCGTGTGAGGCAATGAAGCCCTCCCACCAGCGCACGGCCTTGGCCATCCGGTGGAGCTTGCGGCGTTTGATGTCCTCTGCGGCGGCGGGGTCCCCACACACGTCAAGTTGACGCCTCCACCTGTCAATCTTCCCGATGACCCTCTTCTTGACGTCCTCGAAGTCCTGAAGTGCTGCCCGTGGCTCCCAGCGGAGGTCGGCGAACCGCGGTGCGGGCTTCCCCGGGACGAACACCGGCCATCCCCGGCCGTCGGGCGTGCCCACCCACGGGCTGTCCTCCCTGTCGTGTTCGCGGGCGAACACGACGGGCTCCCCCCCCTCCAGGACGAACTTGAAGGAGTGGAAGCACCTGCCCAAAGGATGACACGCAGCAATGAAGCAGTGTGGAGCCGGGGAGGCGTCATTGCGGCGGGCGCCGTCCGCTGGCGGACCAGGCGGCAGGCGGCACACCGGCATATACCATGGGGTGTACAACCAAAACGCTGTGGGAAACGGCGCGGGTTTGCGCGCGTCGTGCGCGCGAACCTTAGATGCCTGACAGCAAACTTGGGAAGGCAGCGGACACAAACCACACCCTTGACCAGGAGAAGGCAAGGGTCGTGTGGAGGACACGTCCAAGGGCAGGCGCACAGGTCCTCTCTAGCAGGCGAGTCGCTCATTGCCTGCGAGTAGTAGCGAGGAGGACACGGCGAAAGGGTGAAGCCGCTGCTTGCAATCAAGGCCGAGGGTGGCCAGCCGGGAAGAAAGTGACGCCGCACGAGCTGGATCGGGGGTGTGGAAGAAAGCGAGGCGCACGCCAAGGCAGCAACTCCGCATCCGCGCGCGCGGCGCGCGCGAACGCACGCCAGCCCCACGCACGGCGAGGGACGGCCAGCAGAGGTCGCACGGGTCGGCCACTGCAAGCGCACCTCTTGTTGTCCCGTCCCGTTCCGAGGCCTCTGAAGGTGTGCATCCGGACGCCCGCGTCCCCGTCCTCGCCGTCCTCATCCTCCTCCTCGACGCCCCGCCGGCGATCGCGCTTGTACCTCAGGAGGCGCCGGAAGTCGGCGACGCGGTCCACCCGCGTGTTCACCTTCCGCGAGCTCCCCACGCTCGCGTGATCCCCCCACGCCCGGTGGGCAACGCCCATCAGGTCCTCCAGGCAGAGCGCCCCCTCGCGGTTGATGGCGGAGGCCACGAGGCTGAACGTGGCGTCTATCTCCTGGTGCGTGTGGCCCACCGGCAGGAAGAAGACGCGCACCTCCTTGAACACCCCCTCCGCCACCAGCATGGCGCAGAACCCGAGGAGGTAATGGTTCTTGTTGTCCTTCGCCGTGTTGTCCATCTGCAGGTGCAGGACGGGGGGCAGGCAGGGGCGGCGGGGCAGCAGCTCCGGGGCGGCGGCGTCGCAGCGGGCCACGTCTCTGATCATCTTGCAGAGGCACGTAAGCGTGAGGTTGCTGGACGCCGCCCATTCCGGGAACGACCAGAAGCCCCACCACCCGTGGCGGTAGGCGATCCCGCCCATCAGCTTGGTGGTGAGGGGCAGGCCCACCTCGTCCGCCTTGCTTTTGGCCATTTCGTGCGGGATCGCCGTTTTGGCTTGGTCCATGCCGTCGATATTCAGGTACAGGACCTCCTCGGGGTGGTCCAGGGCGTGCCGCCTCCTTTCCTCCATCGCCCTCCTCGCCGCGGCCACGTACGCCTTGTGCTTGTGGAGTATCCGCTGGGCGGCGTCCCTGGCCGGCCCCGTGGCGAGGTTGGTGGTCTCCCTCAGCCTCACGCACGTGTCGCACTTGGCGAAGGGCTGGTGCCGGTACGTGCGCACCTGGGGACGGCAACAGCAGAAAAATCGGGCTCAGGGCTCGTCGTCTGCACACTGCCACAGACGCCCGCAGCCAAACGTGCCTGGAGTGTCTGGAAGACGAGGGGGAGGGCCTGGGGCTGCGGGCCGCAGCTTACCTGGAAGTGGCGTTGAAGCCACGTCCTGCGGAAGGTGGTGTAGGAGACGGGCTCCTGGGGGGGCTGGCGGGCGGCCGTCGCGCGGCAGTAGTACTCGTAGACGGACTGCAGGGTGGAGAACAGCCCCGCCGGCAGGAACTCCTTGGCCTTGACCTCCCCGGTGCGCCGGTCCCTGACCGTGCGGTCGGGGAAGGGCTGGGCGAGGCGGCCGACGAGGTCCTTCAGCCAGTCGGCGCAGTCGTACCTCCCCTTCCCGTGGCGGTGGGTCCTCCAGTTTCCATGGTGGCGCACCTTCGGCACAACCCCGCTCCGGCCCCGCCCCTGCGTGCTCTTGCGGTACACGGTGTCGGCGCAGACGCCGTGCCACAAGGCGAACGCCTTGATGCACACCAGCTTGCCCCTAACCCTCCACTCGTACCGCTGGCGACGGGGCACGGCGGGGACGCCGTCTCCACCTGGCCCCACTGCGGAGGCGTCTCCCACCCGGCAGCGCGAGATGTCCGCCCGGAGGTCGGCGTCCGCCTCGTCGAACCGACGAATCGCCCGCACGACCTTCCTAGCCACCAGCTCGTCGGCCGTGAAGAGTTGGTGGCAATGGCGGTGGCAGCACTGCGTGGGGACGCCCGAGGCAAGGGCGTCGGTGACGGCCTTCTCCATTTTCTCGAGCCTTCTCCTCTTCGCCGGCTTGGGCGAGTCTTCGGCGAGGTCGCGCCTGCCCCCCTGGCCATCCCCGCAGGTCGACCTTCGCTTCCTGGGGGACGTCATCTCCTCGAAGCGGTCGTGCATCATCTCGACGGTCTCCTCTCGCACGCGGCTGGACGAGGCGCCGGACGCTGGCATGGCGAGGTGCGAGAGGTACGAAGCCGGGATGTCGCACGACGCGGAACTGCTGCCACTTCGCGGCGTGGCGCTGCTTGAAATGGACGAGGTCGCTAACTCCATCACGCACGCGGGTCCTGGACGATGGACAAAGAGCGCGGTGTCACTAATTGAACCCGGCGAGGTTGTCGGGGATCCGGTCGGTGGAGAAGGCGTGCCGCTCGCGAACTCGGGGGAAGCACGGACCCTTGGGCAATCGTCAGCTGGAAAAGGGACCAGCGCCGCGCCGACGCCCTTAAAGTTTTGCGCGCGCCGCGCGCGCAAACACCGATCAGTAACACGCAGACTTTGATTTTAAAGTGGGCCGCTCGCCAACAGTTTGCACGAACCATTGTGCCTGCCCGACGACATTGTCGCATCAGGCGAAGAGTCTTCTGGAGCTGCGTTTGCGCGCGTCGCGCGCGCAAGCTTCAAGTCCCCCGACCTTGCGGGTGGACCGCGATGCAGGTCCGTTCCGCGCCACTGCCGTCCGTTCACAACCATGTTCGGATTGGCAGCTGGGCGGGCTGCGAGCGCTGTCGGCCGTGCGTTTTGCGCCGACGGCGTCCGTGTTGGATTGGAATGGGGAAGATACTCTTGCGCGCGCGGCGCGCGCGAAGGGGGCTTGCTCCGCGTCGCGGGCGTCCATGCACGTCGGCGCGAGCTCGTGCCCCACGCACTGCAAGGGGAGGCAGATCCGGTGTCACGTGTGGTGGGCTGCACGCGCGCGCCGCCCGCGCAAAGACACCACTGGACGAAGGGTCCACGTGTGGCGGACCGCCGGGGGGACGCGCTCCGCGCTGCGGGCGTCCACGAACACCGACGCGTGCTCGTGCCGGGCGTAATGGGGGCAGCATATCCGCAGTGACATGTGGGGGCCTCTTTGCGCGCGCCGCCCGCGCGAAACACCACCGGACGAGGACGGGGCCACATGTGGACGGCCTGCCGGAGCCTCCCAGGCAGGGCCCCCGAAGCTTCCCGGTGGCGCAGCCAGCCATCATAGCTGCCGACGGCGGCTGGATGCCAGATCTGGCGTGGGAAGAACGAAAACCAACCGCCACTGGCGACGACGGCGCCCGATGGACGCGAGCGGGGCGCCAGGGGCACGGCGGCGTGCGCATGGCGGCGGGGCGCACCTGGATGGCGGTGTCGATGTGGTGCCAGCGGTGCGGCGAGCTCCTCCAAGCGCGGTGGGCGGGCGGCGGCACGGCGACAAATGACCACGCGACAACGAAAGCCGCGTATGAGGCCCCGGGAGAATCTGCCGAATCGGAATATTCGCCACGTCAGGATTCGGGCGCGTGGCCCCCACGCGCCTGGGGCCGCGCCGACCACGGGATTGAGTGATGGGCGTG
>CAJHUC010001090.1:0-10938 GCA_905146915.1 Ostreobium quekettii
CCCCAACACCCCGCGCGGCCCGGAATTTCCCGCCAGGTCGGCGGTACTGAGGGCGTTGCCCTGGCTTCTGGTTCTGCCGCCCGTGCGCGCGCCGCGCGGTATGCCTTACCTCTTGGCCCGGCAGGTGCTGGGTCCATGGTGTGGCTGGTGGGGCGGCAAGGGTTGGAGACTGCGGCAGCACCAGAAGAGCGACCAAATAAGGTTCGCGGTATGTGGACGCTGGCTGAGCCACGCTGGCAATCAACCCGATCCGCAGATTCGGAAATCAGTACTTACTGCCTGTCATCCGCTGATTCGGCACACACGTCCGCTGCCATCCGCTAAATTAGCGGATGGGGTGCGCGGCTTCCGGTCCGTTGGAAAATATCCGTTAACACCCAAGCGGAATCCGCAGAGTCCGCTGACTGGCACCAGCCGTCCGCTGCCATCCGTGCCACGTCAGCAAGAGAGAGAGCGGGGTCCGCTAAATTAACGGATATTTAACGGATGGCACCCTCGTCCGTTATTAACGGATCCAGGTGGCCACCTCTAGTGGGTGCTCCAAAAGCACAAGGCAGGACTTTTATAAAGAAAGTCATGTTTCTAGCTGTTGTGGGGCGGCCCCATAAGCGGCCAAACGAGTCCCACTTTAGTGGGCTTATTGGAATGTGGCCCTTTGTAAAGGAGGGCGTTGCGGTTCGATCTAGCGAGAATCGAGCTGCAGGTGACGCAGAATTAAAGCTAATTTCAGTTGATGGGGATGCGTGGAAGGATCTTATGGTGGAAAAAGTCTCCCCTACTATCAGAAGTGCTTGCAAGCACTTGAAAGTGCTCGTTGTTATCCAAGTGGATGGGGCCAAGCCGCACACCAAATCGTCGATCCAAGCATCAATTGAGGCCGAATGCTCTAAGCAAAATTATAACATTACTTTCAAGTGGTAGCCAGCCCAGAGTCCAGACTTCGACATCCTTGACCTTGGGTTTTTTTACTCATTGCAGGTCCGTGCATCGGAGATCAAGGATGGCAGGGATTTCCAAGACATCGTCGATTCTGTGACAATGGCGTTCTACGATCAAGATCCAGATACATTTGAGCGTGTCTGGCAACCTCTCTTCCACGTGATGGATGCCGTACTTCATTGTGATGGCGGCAACAACTATGCCTTGCCACATGCATAGGCAGGAGCAACCCAGATGTGTGGAGATCTTCCGTGGATATGGAAAGTGAATGCACAGTTTTTGGACCAGGCAAGGGCTTTTTCGGGGGCCCCTCAAAGGGGGTACACTCGGGTCAGAGAATTGCGTGGGCAACGCGTTTCCATTCGTCGCACTGTGTCGGTGGTCTAATGATTGCCGATGACTGCAAACACGGGCCCACGTGGCACGACGTGGTGCCATCCGGTAGAAAGCCGACGTGGCATTGTGTTTCTACGTATCGGTATGCAGAACCGTGGGCATCGTCCCCATGCAGTTCAAACGGGGCTGAACGGGAGCGCCCCGCTCGATCGCATAACGTGGGGCGCCCATCGTGAGGGTTGGCAATGGTAGGCATGGGGATACCTTTGCGCTAATCACCGCGTGGGGCACGTCGCATTTCCGGCGGCGTGGGCCGGCGGCGGGGCACCCTGTGGGGCCACTCTCTGGGGGCGGTGCAGCCCCACATTAGTGGATATCCAGCCACGCATTGGGGGGTAGCTGCGTGGGAACTATGTGGGCTTGCATCGGCAGTGCTGGTGACCCGACAGGCAGGGTTCGCATCCAGGGCCAACGACACGCGTGGGGCGGCCCCCGCGTGCAGATGCAGGGGCCTGCCTCAGCAGCGAAGGTGGCCCCACGGAGGTGGCCACATCCGGGGCCGATGATGTGTGTGGGGTGGTCCCTGCTTGCAGATGCTTGGGGAATATTCCCTACGTGGGATCACGTGGAAGCGCCTACGCTCGTGGGAGGGAATCGTGGCAAGCATTGTGAGCATTGTGCTGATGGGAACCCTACGTCTGGGTGCGTTTCAGACCGCCGGGGCTAGTTGCTCCACTGCTGCTCTGCATGCGTGCCGTCCCACAGTTGCCTATGTGCCTGTGTGTTTCCGTTGGCTTTCCTAGAGTTGTTCCTGTTCATGACGTGTGAACCCTCCAGGTATTGCGGTTCCTTATCAACGTGGGCCCACTATTCCCCTGCAATCCTGACCGCGCATGACCACGCAGTATGTACTCCAACGCTTAGCTATGGCACATAGGTTTACAGATCGGTTCTTGCAACAGTGCGGCCCCAGCTCTGCATACCCCACATGGTCAAACGCCCAATCAGACCCACTCCCTGAAGATTCCTGCAAAGGCAATACATTGCTGAGCTTCGCCGACCACAGACCACATGAGGACTGGGGCGAAAATGTTGAGCCTCAAACAAGCATCGACCGATCCACCAGCTTTGCACTCCCTTGACCAATTTCCTTGACCAATCCGCCAGGCCCCAGTCGCTCACTGGCCTCCGCCTTTGCTGCTGGCCACCGGCCATCACCGCCACCATCGAGCAGACAGACGCCTGCGCTGGTGCCCAGTGGCGCACTACAACAACCCCTCCCCCACAGTTCTCACCACTGAGTCGTCTCTTCCCTAGGGTGGCATGTTCCCCGATCAATCCCCCCCCCTTCCTCTTCCCCTTTCTCTGGCTTCATTGCTTCTGCAGTGGCACACGGGGTCCCCCTTCTGCCCCAAACCCCAACACCCTTCCTCTGTGTGTCCCCCGTCCTCCTCTTTTGTCTCTTGCGGTGCAGCCAGTCAACTCTGGCGGAATCCTGCTCTTCTTGCTCCTGCTCCTCTTGGCGTTGGTCTCAGCCCACACCATGTGTAAGGGGCGGGAGCCCCTTTTGGCTGGACGGGATATGGCCCGTATTCCCCATTCGAATTGGGGACCGGTCGGCAGCGTGCTCAGTGCAACTTTTTATTACAAGAGTGTTTCGGTGTCCCTGAATTTATACCCGCCCCCCGAGGCATCCCAAGGGTCATGCCAGAAATAGGGTGAGTCACCCTATTTCTGGGATACCTGCCAGGTTCGTATTTTGAACTCATGTTCCTTGTCCGTTCGTCTCTCCGACCGATTGGTTCCCAATACTATCCCACATCGTATTGACCAACACGGCGCCTTCCCCCTTCATCTATTTTATCCACACCCGGTTTAGTCGCCCTTAGTAAACCCTATTGTACAGCGTTTCCAAATAGTTCTTAATATACAATATCCCACGCCTATAATATACAACGCCCCGTGACCTTAATATACAATGTTCCGGGCCCAGCCCTTACACTATGCCATCTTGAAGCCATCTTGAAGCTGGCTATGGCAGCTGGGCAGCGCCTATCAATAGCCACAACAAACACAATATGGATACATGTACATTGAGAATGTTAGCTATGGTTCAACCAAACTACACAGTGGTGGCAATGACCCCAAATTAGCAGTGGTACCAGCTGGTGGACTGGCCAAAACACAGAGACCACTAGCCAAAACGCAGAGACCGCTAGCACAAAGCCGATTCGAAACATACCTCTTAGTGGGATTGACACATGGCACAGACACCAGAGAGAGAACACTTGGCCTGGGACTGTCCCATGGGTGAGCCAAGACTTTCAAACTTTCCCGACGTGCCTGTGAAGTACATAAGGATGCTCAGGTCATATTGACTCTTGGGTGGCTCCGCATCCATGGGCTTTCCACCCCATGGCCTTCAACAAGTCCGTACCTTGATGGACTTGGCGGTCTAGAAAACATGTCCTCGAGTAGATACGTGGTGATATAGTTGTTCAACTCCCCATAGCCACGCGACCATCTGCAAATGAATTAACTATCCCCAAAGAAGGCGTGTGCCAAATGCATCACTCCCTGTACGATGCTGTTCCGAGCATGCCGGACTGCAAGAGCACATGTATATTGCCATTCCATTGAACATTGGCAAAAGAGGCACCCGGTTTCAAGCTATGTTATAGACTCACTGATATAGGGGGCCAGCTGCCCCCGTGCACGAGACAAGATGAAGCGGGAGTCAATCAACTCCCAAGTGTCGTTCATTAAATACAAGATACAATTACACAATAACGAAATGAATTGTTCCATTGTCCAATAACCACACATTCATTCTATGACCACTCAGAAGTCCCACTTGATAATCAAATACATCAAACACCATCTAAGCTAATCACATTGTATCACTCACTTTTGCACACGCGCTGTCGGGATTCACAACACACCACCTTTTCGTTGTTCACCATAATCACATGTCACATGTGCCCGAGTCTCCGCGGTAGTCCATCACCCTCTAGGTAAGCGTGTGCCGAGCACGTATGTTGAGTACCTGCAAGGTACGCTCACACCCGCTCATATGCGCTCCCGATGCCGTGCTGCCCAACTGCTGGACCCGTTCATGGCTAGGGCTTGGATCTTATAGCCGCACCACATAACCAACCAAATTGCGATGAGCTTAAGCTCGCCAGCCGTGGCAGTCCATCACCCTCTAGGTAAGCGTGTGCCAAGCACGCATTCTGAGGACCCCACAAAGTATGCTCACACCCGCTCATACATGCTCTTGTCGTCATGCCACCCAACCGCTAGACCCGTTCATGGCTGGGGCCCGGATCCTGCAACCGCACCACAAAACCAACCAGATTGCAATGAACCTAAGCCCGCCAGCCATATGTGGTTGGCAATGTACATTGAGTTATCCGTGATCTCCTGTGCACAACAGTACTAGCGGAAGTACACACTCACCCTAACAACCAACATCACAACACCCAACGATTGTGCTTGGGCGACGCACCTTTGGGCCTGTGCCTTGGCCTGTGGTACCCCTTGGGACATGAATGCCATGTTGCCGGGTGGGTCCAGTGCGGCTGTGGATGTGGCCATGGACATCAAGCAAACACAGGGACCCATAGCGATCAGAAAGTGCAGCGTAAGAAGTGGCAAAGTGCTGATCACAAAACCATGAGAGGGGCAATGCATACCATCGACAAGTTGTACAAAGCAAACTATGACACAATCAAGGAGTCGGAGTCGTTGAAAGCCCAGGTCGCTGAGCTAAAGCAGGTTGCCAAGTCCCGTTGCCCAGCTCCGGAGTTGGGCGTTGGTGTGGCCACCTTGGTGCCCATTAACAAAGTCTTGAGGGCAGAGCTGGAGACGGCGAGGAGCAAGTACAAGTGATACAAAAGAAAATGGCCTTCTGAACATGGCTCCCTCAGGACCGAGTGCGGGGACACCAGGAGTTCAAAATCACCATTGCCTTTAAAGTGCATTACAAATCGCTCAGAGATACTTCACATCCTATATAACTTCATGCAATGCTTGTACTCTTTAGTGCATGCACATAAGTATGTACACTTTACAGTGCTCAAAAAGCACAACAAGTGGACAACATAAGTATTTACAAATAGTCGCAATCCAAATCCAATGATATTATGCCAATCATTTGCTAAACCATGTAGCAACTACACTCCAGGGGTCCGAGTGAGCAAGGGTGAATGCCCTTATAGGTTGTATACATCAATGTGAGATGCAGAGCAAGGGGCCCAAAGGGAAATGAAATCAATCTGGCACTTAACTCTCTTACTAGTCAACCTCATTCAATTGTATCCATGCAGCTCTGCTTGCAGCCAATGGAGGCTTCCAAGCGATTGGAAACCAATCCCCTTAACTAGCTTTCGTGCAAAATGTCGGTAAGGTCCGAAAGGGTGCACTTGTGTGCAACATCACGATTATGTGTTTTTTTGGGCAAAATGGCTGTGCTCAAGATTGGCCATCAAAAAAAAAGAAAACTTGTGTGCAACATCGCCATTTCTGAGTGCACTAAAAAAGAAGAGGATGAACGCCTTTACAACACCAGTTCTCATGCTTTACATCACAAGCTTAAGAAAGTTCTTACAAAAAAAACATGTACAACACGGATTCTGCTTCCCCCCCCCCACCCCCCCCCCACCGACCCCGCGCATTAACGCACTAGGCCCAGCGATATTCGCCTGCATTTGCGCGCGCTGCGCGCGCAAAGGTTGTCCTCTTTTGTGCACAATATTGTGGTTTTCTTGCCCGTTAGGTGACCCCAAAAATGCTTTGTTTGTGCGTAAGTTTGTTGTTGTGGTGTGTTTCTTGCATTTTGCTTGTGCACAAAATGCATGTTTTGTTGTTTTCCATGACCCCCTTACCGACATTTTGCACAAAAGTTAGTTCCTTTTAAGCTTGCATTGAACATGACCAGCAACATAACTAGAACATGCTCACATTGGCTCCCCAAACTTGGTTTCAAACCCGCAAAGTTGCACAGTGGTAGCCAATGTTCTACTGTGCATGATGTTGGCAATAACATTTCAAAAGGTCTGCCATACCAGGTTACCTAATTCCAATTTCAGCGGCTTCCTCATCACCTTCTTCTGCATGTACCTCACCCGCGACACTGCTTGTTTCACCTCCAACTGTTGCATCTACCCAAGCACCTCTCTAGCACTGACGTTCTATGTTCAGTTCATGCCCATGTGTTTCTCTAGCCAAGCAGGCTGAAAAGCACTTCCGCTAGAATAAAGTCGGCCCTGGTTCATTGGGCTCACGTCAACTACCATGCCCCCTGCACAAAAAAACAATGTCAGCACTTGCTGACATCTGTTCACCTGTCCCTTTCAAATGACTGATTGTTGCAGTGTGAACAACTTAGAAGCATGGACTCTTTGCAGCCCTTACATTGTCCAAATCGACAAACAGCAGCCACATTTGCACAAAGCTATTGCAATGTTAAAATTGGAGCAATCAATAGTGCCAACAAGCAACCTTGCATATGCCAAGGGTAGACATATCACAGAATTGTGTCAAACAGGCTGTGAAAGCCCTAAAAACAAATGTCTGAACACTGCATTGGCAGTATGCAAAGTGGTACAAGTTTAGTACTTTACTTATGACCAAATATCAAACTGATCTCCTGAATAGGGATTGTAGTGCTTGTCCTGGACAATGCCATACAATTAGAACGAGACACACACCATGTTCTTAGTATTAGTGTGGACTACTTGCCTAACTTGTTGCGAGTCCACACTCAAAGTGTCCAGCTGCAGTGCTTCACATAGCACTCAAAAGTGGGGATCGCTTGGTCATTGGAATGATATCTGTTACGCGCACCAGCCTGATGTGGGAGACGTCCTACTAATGGCCCTTGGTGTGGGGGCATACCCAAGGCACGTGCTATTCCTCACCCAATGTAACCTTTATCCATATTAGGATACGGGAGTAGGAGGGGTGGTCCCGCCTAGGTGCCCTGTAAGGACCTAGGTGCCCGGCGAGGCGGGTCCGCGGCTCAAAGAGGGCAGGAACCCCCCACCCACATCCTATTCGTAACATTTGGTTTCGGAGCTACCTGAGGGTGGCGGCCACGCTTCCACCTGGGAGCGCGCGAGAGTACAAGACGCCGAAGCCCTTCCCCGGCCTCCTCCATGGAGGCTGAGGAATCGGAGGAACAAGCCCGGGATGGGCAGGGGAAAGGACAAGCCCGGGATGGGCAGGCGATCGAAACAGCCCGGGATGGGCAAGGAACTGAACAAGCCCGGGATGGGCCAGGAGGTGTAACAGTCCGGGAGGACATGGCTGGACCCTCCACAGCCACATCGGCACCCGCAGCAGAAGATGAGCCGATGGAAGAAGTGGATACCCCCCGGCGGCGGAGAAGACACAGGAGCAAGACCAGGACGCTGAGGCGGCGGCGACGTTGCTGAAGATCCCTGGTATCAAAGAGCTCCTGCAGAAGATGGCGGATACCGCGGCCGAGAAGGCGAGAGCGAAGCGGGATGAAGAGACCGCCGAGAGGATCGCCTCGCTGGAGATCGCCGACAACAAGGCCAAGAAAGAAGCTCGAGAGAAAGAGCTGGCCATGAAGAAGGCGAAGCAGCAGAGCCGCGAGGCACAAGAAGCCAAAACCTCCGCCGAAGACCAGGTCAAGGCGTTGAGTGACCGCCTCCTGAAGCAAAAGCAGCGGGCCCAGGAGGCAGAAGAGAGAAGCGCCCAATAGGTGGTGCCAGCTGTGAGGGCCCCCAGTCCGTCGGAGCTGCCCATGCCAACCATCCCAGAGGAAGACTGGAAGGTTGCCGGCAAGCAGCGCTCCAAGCGGAAGAGTCCATCGCCAGGTGAGCGGCCGATGGAAAGTGAGAAATCTCCATATCAAGGCCGGGAGGCCAAAGCCTTAGGGCGAGTTGAGAGAATGCAAGGCCGAAAGGTCAAGATCCCGGAGCTACGGCTCAAATCCCAGGTGTATGTGAGAACACCTAGTGGATCGGACGGGACTGGAGATGAGTCGCTCACAGAAAGCGCTCAAGCTGTTTGCGGAAAAAGTCCGCCAAGGCCGGGAGGCTATAATTGGAGCCCTCGGAGGCCTGCGCTACCAGAATGGGGGCCGGGTGAAAGCTCAAGGGTGCTGGAGTTCGTTCCAGACACTCGAGATCCATATAGCCGGCAACCACCGTGCCGTGCAATGTGGACAAAGTTCCACAGTGATCTCGCCGATGAGCTTGACGAGGGATGGCGGATGGCCGCCGACCAGTTTGGGGAAAGGTTAACCACCGCCAGACTGGTTAGAATACAAAGGTGGTATGGTCCTGGAATGGCAGATCAAATTGCCAAAGAGGACCCAAATTAGCCAGAAAAGATGGCCTTTGCGCTCAGGCATATCCCGGAACCATGGGACTTGAGCGAGGGGAGTCCAGAGAGACCAGACCCTAATGATCCCCACGAGCGGTGGGAGGAGATCTCGGAATTGTCGTTCTCATCATGTGCTTCTCCTTTGCCGGGTGATATGTCAACCCGTGCACAAGTGCATAGGATGGAGAAGGAGAGACGACGGATTCGTAATCGAGATCGTTTTGCTCGGGCAAAGAAATTAGACGAGCAAAAGGCCAGAAAGGCCAAACAGCGGAGAGAGTTGAAAGCGCTGCGACGTGAGCGGGATCGTCAATTGAATCCTGAAAAGTATGAGCGTAAGCGAGCTCACAAACGCCAGCGCAAGGCTGAGATCAAGCAGTTTTTCTCCGCAGGAGGCAGCCAAAAGGCGCAGCGCCTGGAGGTACAGCCCAAGGTCGATGAGCTGGACCCGGCCGAGCAGGCTAAGGCCTTTGCCCGTATTGCCAAGGAGGGGACCTCCACCCGCTGGGCAGACCAGCAGGACAGTAGCGGCAGTGACAGTGGTGTAAACCACCCTGCCCGCTTTGTCCCTATCCAACCGGAGCCGGCATCGCCATCGGTTGTGGTAACCAGCGGTCCTAAGGTGCAAAAGATGCCGGAGAGGGAGATCCCGCTTGGAGAAGCAAAGGCGAAAGAACAGCCTGATAAGGCAAAAGACCCGCCTGCAGAGGCGAGAATACAGCCTAGAAAGGCAAAGGAGGAATCCAAAGGCCCGCAAAGGCCAGTTTCAGGTAATCATCCTGTTGAACTGTCTTTGCTGCGACCTGTTGTGAAGAATGCACAGACGCGTAACCGTGCAGAAGTTGGTGATTCTGCTGGTAACGATGAGATTGTGTATCTCGGTTCAGCAGGTGAACCTGCCAGTCCAATTCCCCGGGAAAGACGGGAGACCTATGAGATCCTGCAGAGGCAGGAAGCTGCTTTGCAGAAAGCAAAGGTGGATGCAGAGAAAGCTGCACAGCTTCGTTCCTTGATGGGGGATGAAGACTATGCAGCATATCTGGAGCTGCAAGAAGCAAAGCAGATTTCTCATGGACGGCAGGAAATTGCCTACAAACCGGCGAAACCGGGGCCTGGATACCAGGAACGCCGCGCCCAGCAAATGGCGGCTGATCAAAGTGGACGTGCCAAGGTGCCGCACGAGGCTGCAAAGCCCACCCCTGTGATGCGTGTCCCTGTCATACAGGACACGAGGGGCTTTTGGGATACGCTGGGCGCCTTTCATGACCCTCATGGAGGGGTATACTTTAAGGGGTATTATCATCCCCGTGGAGGACATGCCCCATACAGGGCCCAAGTCCCAAGGGACGCCCTCCAACGTATACCCGGGAAGCTGCGTGGCCTCTTTGATGCGCAGCAGACGGCACTGGGGATATACGTGCCAGAGGGTCAGGAAGCAGCCATGGAATGGCAGGCCATCCAGAGAACTGGCCGAAAAGTCCCTGAAGAGGGATCGGTGCAAATGCCCCCGGGACCATCGATGCAGGCAGGTCCCTCCACACCGGCTCGTCCAGTGGCTCAGCCAGAAATGGCGCCAAGACAGCCGGTGCGGCCTTATACAATGGGGCAGGCTGGACAGCGGACATCACAGCCTCCTGTGCAAACGACGCAGCAAAAGATTCAAAGGCTGCAGGAGATGTCTCCATTTGCGCCGGAGTCAGCTGTGTATCCGCCAGTTCGGTATTATCAGCCAGGGATGGCGGCACAGCCCGGGAGGGCATACCAACCCGGAAGGGTACCACAGGCGGAGATCGCCCCAAGACAAGAGGAGTACTCAACACCCGCTTACAGTGGATCATCCCATCCATCCGGATCGGGAGGTTACGAGAGGGTGTACGAGTACCCGCCCAGTCATTTCCAGACCCAGGAACCTCCACATGAGGAATTTCTGTTTGGGCCGGAGGTTGATCAGGCTGTTGAGCCACATCGGGCGGAAATGGGGCCTCCACCGCCTCCGGAGGGGTACAATCCCCAAGGGCTGGGTTATACCGGTCAAGCCTATTTGGCAGCGGCGCAGGAGATTCCATATGCGCCAGTTTATTACGAACCCGGAAGGGAAGCTCAGGTGAGCATGAACATGCCTAAGATGAACAGTCAGGGCATGAAACCCCCAAAATGGAATGAAGATAACCAGGCCTTAACCAAGTGGTTACAAGAAATCATCATGTATTTCAAAACCACTATGGCACCCCGGACACAATGGGGATGGATAGCACTGAATACTCTTGAAGAGTCAGTGAAACATGGCCTACTAGCCCAATTGGGACA
>CAJHUC010001092.1:0-53842 GCA_905146915.1 Ostreobium quekettii
GCAGATCTGAGCAGCGATCTGTTGGAATGCCCCAAGCTCCGGGAGCACCTGTCGCCCAGGTGAGGTTCCGGACCGTCGTGAAACCCTTGTTGTAGGTCGGCGCCGCGCCGAGGCACCGCTCGTCCGTGGACACCTTTTCGGTGATGCAAGGCTCATCGCGTCGTTTGTGGGGACCTGCGCCTTGCGATGGCGGCGCGATTGCTTTGTGATTGGAGCTGGTCCACGGGGGCAAGCCGGTGATCGGGGCCGCTTGGGCCGACGGTTGGACTGAAGGATGTTGTTCGTTCTCAGGCCGAGTCCCTTCGTTTCGCACCGAAACTATGGAGGCGGATTCGGTGAGCAGCCGGCGCGGAAAGTCATCAAAACGACGATTCGGACTGGGGAGGGGTCGCCGAGGGGCTGCTGTCGCTGCTCGCCGCGTGTTTGCGACCGCTGCGCAATCACTCCACGATCTCAGTGTGGGATCTGTGTCTTCTTTGGGAACCTCGTGCTTGAGGCCAACATGTTGCTGTTCATGGGGAAGTCGCGGAACGCGTGAGCAGGCTGGACACACCCCACACTTGCTTTTGGCTGTGTTCTACAGTGAATGACAACGACAGGGTATCACTGAGGTCGTTGGAATTTGCGTCGGAGGACTCCACAGGTAATTGGCCTCAACCTGAAGGTGACAGTGGCACCATTCTGGCGTCTGTTGGTCCATACAACATGTTGATATCCGTGTTGTGGCGGCATCAAGGGCTGTAAGGTTGTTGGTACACGGATATGGAGTTGTGCATGCCTATAGCCTGTTTCTCCTGTGCTCTGAACACTGAAGTTTGCTTTTTTTCCAATATCTTTTTTGCTGCTTTAGGTCAGATCAAATCAAGGTCCCACACCAACCAGCACCTTATATCGGCTCCATGCTGTTGAAATTCTGGTGTGTCGTCAGTATGGTTTATCAACCTCTGAACGGGCCAGCATTGTCTGCGACCTGAGCAGTTTGGCAATGTTTATGCGCTGCAGGGGCAGGGTGCCAAGGCATCAAGTACATTGCAGTTGATCGAGACACGTTAGAACAGGCAGAGATGTGTCTGCAGCTTCCCTCGTGGGCTGTCCGAGCTGGGGCGAGGGAGAACATCTATATGGACCCAGAGAAGGTCACGGCAGCGATCGTGACTTGTGGGGGGTTGTGCCCTGGCCTGAACGACGTTGTTGCTGGGCTGGTGAACAAATTGGTGGATTATGGTGTCAAGGAAGACAACATTCTGGGTATCAGGTGTGGCTGGAATACCAACTTGCAAGTTTGGGAACATAGTACACATTTTGGAAGAAACATTGAAGGTTTGGGAGGCATTGACTTAAGGAATGGCCTCCAGGGCATCAGTGCTGCTGTCTTCGTGTTGGGGTCTGCCTAGGTGATCGTTTTGGTAATGTTCCATCTTTTGTCCTGTTGATACAGGTGCGGAGTGGTGGTTCCATTCTCAGGATGTGCTTGCTATTAGAATCTCATCAATATCCAGGTGCTCAATTCTATGTGCTCTTCAGTGGCCACCAACGTGAAAGTTTCAATGGACGATCTGAGACTGTTTCCTTCTTTATTATTGCTGCTGTCACGAACACCGCAGGACTACATGTGGCTCCATTGACAGCCCTGTGTTCAATTTTATTCTTGATCTGGACAATTCTGACTTGATTTAGACACCATTTAGGTACGGGTTTCGAGGGTTCTACGATCCTGAGCACAGGCCCATGGTACTCACAAAGGATTCTGTAGACGGTATTCAACTGCAAGGAGGTACCATTCTGGGAACATCTCGTGGTGGTGCAAACATGAGGTGAGCCAACTGCAAAATGAAGCATCATTCCCAGTTAGAAACAAACCTGCTGCAGCTCAATCTCAAACTGGACCTGAGCTGTCCCTTTGATCCCAATTGCTTATGTTTCAAAATTGTGGTCAGTCACACGCATGAGAGTGATGTGGAAGGTGTTAATCTAGATTCTGGGTTCCTATAACTGCTGGTACAGCTCTCTACCTCTCAAAATCATGTTTGGCAGTTGGGTGCAATCTTATGACCATGGTGGTGCATGTGGTGTTGTCGTATGCCTCTGCACTTACACACTTGAAGTACGATGTGGAAATGCAATGAAGCGAATTGGCATTGGTTTTCATAGGCCATGATCGTTCACTATGATACTGTGCTTGAAGATCAATCAGGGGATGTCCTGCATGTGGAACTCACGGCCCAATCATAGGGCAGGCATTTGAGGTGCCATCCCTCCCAAATGCAAGACTACTTGTGAAACCCAATTCACCCCAATAGCCCAGTCCAAATCCCGTGAATGAGATACATTGTCTGTCGCTTGCAGCTGTAGACATACATTTCCACTTCATGTGCCACACTGTTGGCCTTCCAAGGGCCTTAGCTTCTCATTGGCTGCGGCACAAAGGGCATGAGAGAATGCTTCTCCTTTCCCATTTGTGAGGTGTTGGATTGTTTTTGTATATGCAAATTGTGGCATGCCTTAGAGGGAGCAGTGAGATGTTTTATCCTTGACCAAGTGCACTTGTGACCAACTGTATTGCTAAAGTGTTCCACTGACAGCAGACAACCATCGGTATGTGGTCTCCTGTATAGTGCTGAGAACGTTGTCCTTTGTTTGACAGAGAGATCGTTAAGAAAATTGACATGTGGGGCATAAATATGCTATTTGTGGTTGGTGGTAATGGCGGGAATGCTGGTGCCAATGCCATTCATGAGTACTGCAAGAAGAGTGGAGTGCATTGTGCAGTCGTTGGAGTACCCAAATCGATCGACAACGACATCTTGTTGGTGAGCCACTGCTGATTTCTTGCACTGCCACTGTCCCGGCCTTTGTCCTGCTGCTGTCCCTGAACAGCCTGTGCTGTATCTTGCTGTCACTTGACCCCTTGCTTCTTTTCATTGCCATCAAGTTTGGCTTGCTGAAGTGTGGGGACAAGTTCTGTCAGACAGATGGGCTTCCTCCAGATGTGCTGTTGTTGTTCATCAGAATTCACGAAGACTCTATCAGCATGAAAGAATGCTATGTCTGTGTCGTACGTGGCCAATCTCTAGTGTGCCCTCGACCAAGTATTTCACCCCTTGTATGACATCAGCATTCATCTGCTGGCTGAAGCAACTCCTGGCGAATGAAGGAGGCACACTGCTGAGTGTGGCAACCTGCTTGCAGATCGACAAGTGCTTTGGATTTGACACAGCCGTTGAGGAGGCTCAGCGTGCACTGCTTGCTGCCAAAGTGGAGGCATCCAGCGCTTTCAAGGGAATCGGCCTGGTAAAGCTCATGGGAAGGCAAAGCGGCTTCATTGCAGTGCAGGCTTCCCTTGCTGCAGGTAAGCGGGGTGGCCTAGATTGTGTCAGGGAGGACAGCATGTCCTCCCCTGACTCCCTACCCCCCACCCCACCCCACCCCTTTCCTTGCCCCTCTCCCGCATATTTTAACAAGAGTTCATTTGAAACTCCCAGCACAGAAAGTCTGCTTTGTGGTGGGGCAAGTGACGTGTGATTGACGCCATCTGTGAGAACATTCTGCACATGCTGCGCAGCGGAAAACCCCCTCTGCTGCTGCCACTGCATGAGATTGGAGATCAGCTCGTGTGGTTGTTTTGCAGGTGTGGTTGATGCCGTGCTCATCCCTGAGGTGCCCTTTGAGCTCCAGGGACCCAAGGGCCTGTTCCAATACCTGAAGAAGGTGATACAGCACAAGGGCCATGCAGTCGTTTGTGTGGCAGAGGGTGCTGGACAGGTATGCAATGGGCACACATGGAGCTGTCTTTGAAACCACATTCATGTGCATTCCGCACTGGCCAGTACAAAAGTCATGCTTATTGTTCCATGTTGTTGTTGATCCATGAAACAGGCGGAATACTGCTGTGCCCGTCCATTTCAACAGATTGTATGTTATCCAAGTTGTGTTTGGTTGAGAGAGTTGAGTATGCAACCGAAGTGGTGTTTGGCCCTGTGATTTGGCCATGTTTTGTATTTGCAGCAGGCAAAGCACTCCATTATGCCCAACACCACATATGCTCGCTCTGAAACATCTGCTTGCCCCACTGATGCAATGTTGTATGAAGTGGGCACTGCAGAATATGTGGCAAAGCAGTGGTCTGTTCACGATCAGACTAAAGTGGAAGCCACCTTCCACTGCCGTCTTCAAGATTTGGCTGATGCTCACAGTGGTTGCTTGTGGTGGTGCATTTGCCACAGAGTATTATGGGCCAAACGTCTAACGGCAATGGGTCCAAAGCGACCGACGCCAGTGGAAATCCCATCCTCCAAGACATTGGCAAATTCCTTCGCCAGGAAATGCAGTCATACTTCAAGGATGCTGACGTGAAGTACATCGACCCAACATACATGATTCGTGCCATTCCTTGTGCCTCCACCGATCGGGTGTACTGCAAGATCCTGGCACACAACTCTGTGCACGCTGCATTCGCTGGCTACACCGGCATCACAGTGGGCCTGGTGAACACCCACTATGTATACCTGCCCATTCCCGTGGTCATCGCAGCTCCACGAATGGTGGGTTCTGCCATCCTTTGATCCCTCCTGTAGTCATTTCAGCACCCTTGCCTGACAGATTCTGTGGTTTTGTTTTGGATACCACTGCCAGAGACAACTCATTTGTTAATGTATGCCTTTAAGTTTAGTATAGCCATTGTCTCGTACAGTGCCTGACACCTTTTTCACAAGGTGGCAAGGAGCCGTTTTTATTTTTATTTTTTTCCTTTATGACACCATTGTTTGTTGGTGGACTTGCCGCAATATTCACAGCCCTCATGCCATGGTGCAGCCTACTCACTCATGGTTGTGCGAATTTTGCTGCTTACAACACATGAACAAATAAGGCCTTTTGCACCTGGGGAGCGATGACAGGCACCACTGCAGCCAATCAATATTTGCTTGTGCTCCCTCCAGTCGTATATCAAACCCCTACCCAATTAATTTGCTGTAACTTGGCTGCGTGCTGCCCTGCACATGTCAGCCAACATCAATTGGGCAGTGGTCTTGCTGTCCCTGCAATTTGTGTGTTGGGGAAAGGGCTGGGTGCCAATGTGTTCATCGCAGCTCTGTACTTGACGATTTGTTGTGCAGCTGCAAGTGGGGTCCGCATCATTGGTGGTTTCTTCAAACAAGTCTCTGTTGGGGCTACTGACAATTCAGTACAAGGGCTCTGCAGCTCGCTGGCTACCCTGGAAGATGGTGTATAAATCCACCAGGCCAGCCGCCTATGCTATTTCTCTTCCTTTCATCACAACCACCTGACAAACATGTCCTTGACGAAGGACATCGTGAAGGTGGCTATGGGTGCAGCAGCATCCAATGCCTGTACCGTCCAACGCCTGTCTTTCTTGGTCCCCATATTCATGGTTTCGAATGGCTCGTTGGCACAATTTGCAAACAGCTGTGCACCCACGTGTGCCGTAAGATTTTAAACCCTTCAGCATTGGAAATTTTACCGTTACGCTTTTTGCCCCGCATTTTGCTTCTCAGAGTTTTTTTCAAATTTTTATTTTGCTAGGCAAGAACTTTACTTAAAGAGCGTTATTTGCCGTACTGGTGTCTTCGCCAGAAAAGACCAAGCGTTACGTTACTGCGCGGAAGGGCTTAAAACCTACAGTACACTTGTTTGCAGCGTATGTTACCCTTGTGTGGACCAAAATGCTCTTGGGCATGTGTGCCCTGAGGCTGGGTAATGCTGCTGTCCTTGATGCAGGTGGATCCAAAGGGCAAAATGTGGACGAGACTTCGTGCGTCCGTTGGGCAGCCCACCTTCTACGAAACGCCAGAGGAACCCAACTGGCCATTGTTGACTGATGACGTTGCAGCAAAGGAAGAGGCTGTTGTGTAGCTTCTGGAAGCTTTGTCTTTGTGGTGACTTTGGGCTGTGGTAGTCAGTGGCAGTTGAATAGGCATTTGATGATGTTTGCCGTTGGAAAGGGAGGTATGATTGATCATGACGTTTAATGAATGAAGAGAGGTGCCAGGAAAAAGGGCTGGTGCCTTGGCAGGTGAGTAGAATAGAACCCCGAAGGTGAGGGGCATGTTTGGCCTGCGACGCGGACACTGGTGGTGCGAAAAAGGGGAGCAATGCTCTCTGCTTGTCTTCGAACAATGGCAACGCCTGTCGCTGTCGCTGCAAAATAAATGATCAGAGAAACTCAATTCTTTTATGTAGGTGCAGTCCTGAGCAGGCGTACTGGCAGGCACAAACGAATGGCCCAATGTCAATGAAGGTGTTGCGGGCATGGGTTCGATATGCTGGAGTGTGGGCTGAGCACCCCCTAACATTCTTGGCCTCGATGCATGGAGGCAGGCACCAGGCCGCCGGGAACGTCCTCACACATCTGCCCGAGGTGACAGTCCTCAATTTTCAGCACGAGGCCCGCAGGTTCAGCAATCTCACTGCTTGGACCTCTGTTTGACAATTACTATTTAATGTCACTTTGGTAGTCAGACATGGTGCCAGCAGGTGTGTGTCGGCATCCTGGAGACGCTGGTGCTGAAGTGTGGGTAGCACAGATGTGTTGCTGCAGAAACCATGTTCGGTGTTGGCAGAAAAGGCTGCGTGGGGACACATCTATGTGCGAAGCAGTCGCGTAATGTGCCTCCTCCCCTTGAACATAATTGCCCTTAGGTACTGTGAGGCCAACGCTGTAGTGGGTCTGGAATCTTCAAGGCCACCAACTGGAGGAACCACGTCCGAGAAGACGTGCTTGGACATAATTTCATCCTTGCTAGGCGGAAGCTGGTCAGGTGGTATCAAATACATCCCGGCTGCTGCCAGTTGGTGTGCGTGCTGCGAGGTGCATTGATTGGTGGGCCACCTTCTGGTTTTTAGCTGGGCGAAATCTGGCTCTGAACACCTGAGCGCCTCTCCGCCGATGCTAGAGCTCGAGACTTTTAATTCTTTCACCACGGAGACCGTCGCCAATGTGCATTCTGGTTTCAAAGTATCGTTTCGCTTACTGTTCTTCTGCATGTGTTGGTTCACGAATTGCACCGCAATTCCTTATTCATCTAGACCGAAGGTGGTGCCAGGTCTAGGCAGCCCTTTGTGTTGTTTTAGTTCGCTTCGCTTCCCAAGCGCCTTCACGTGGTGACTCGTGCTGGAGCATTCCGCAGGGAGTGCACCCAGAGGAAGATTGCCGTTCACTTGGAGAATCTTGAGCATGTCCTTCGCGCACCTGCAGGAACTGTGTGGTCCTGTCCGATTGATTCATTGTCCCTGTCGCTGTCTTGTGCCTCTCATTGTGGAGCAGAAAGTGCAACTGTGAGTTAAAAAAATAGGCTTTTAATTCCCCTTCAAACTGTGCAGAATCTTGCAACGGGTTGTCGCTTTAACATGCGCAAGTTTTGGCAGCTGCGGCCTTTGCACTGACGCGAGGAATCGACTTCATTCCGAAAAACACCCTCGCACTCTGACCCATTGCTTTCACATCTGGAAAATCCAGTTCACAAACACATTTAACAAAACTCGTGTTGAAAAGAATACTGCCATAGACATTGCTTTGCAATGCTGATCGTAGACAATACTGTGCTCGGGCAAAATGGGGAGCTGTCGGCTACCTCATGGCCTTGTTCTGCCAAAGTGAATGACGGTGATGATGAAAAAAAGAATACTGCCAATCGCCCCTGTCCAAAGTTGCCAGTGGCAAGGGGCCCAAGATTCGCGACCCGAACGCCCACAAACCCCGGCGGGCCCTTCGGCCCATGCATCAGTTGCCAGATTGGCCGCCCGTAGCCAGCGCCTCGCGCCCGGGCCATCAATCGGCTCGCACCAAAAGCCCAGCCCCACCCACCCCGCCCCCGCTTCGCTGCTCCCTTCCCGCCATGGCCCACCGCGGACGGCGGCCGCGGCGGGACGTCGGCCTACGGCTGGAGCTGGGCGCCGGCCAGACGCGCAGCGTCTCGTGGTCTGTGGTCAAGGCGATGCGCGAGGCCACCGGCGCCAGTCAGGAGGACGTGCAGCTGGTGCTGCAGGAGTGCCGCGGTGACGCCAACGAGGCCACCAGCAGGCTGATCGAGAGTGAGATTGGCGCCGGGGGGGAGGGGCGGGCCCTGCGGGACAGTGGGTGGACGCCCAGGGGTCTGAAAGCCATCCTTTCTTGCAGGTCCCTTCACGGCGGTCAAGTCGCGCAAGCAGCGGCGCAAGGAGGTGAGGCCCAGGCGGCGATCAAACCCGCCGCGCCGGCCGCGGTTGGGCGTGCAATCTTCGCAAAGAAGTGAACCTCACGTTCGGTTGATCGGATCCGTACGTTTCGACGCGCAGCAGGAGGAGGCGCTACACTCCGCCCCCCGCGGCCGCTTCCGGCCCGCGCCGGCGCGCCTCCAGAACGGCCCCCCGCCAAGTCACCAGCCCCCCAGGGATCCGGCCAGGGGCCAGAGGGCCCCGGCCGGCCCCCGCCCCATCCCTCCGGCGCCACGCGGCGCGCCCACTTTTCGAGGCGGGTCAGCGGCGGAAGGGAGGCCGATCCAGAGTCGTCCGCCCGCACCTGCGAACGGGAGACCGGGAGGGATCGTCGTGGGACAGAATCGCGGCGGCCCGTTGGCGCCCAGGGGCTGGCACGGCGGGGAGGGAGCCAAGCCGGCCGTCCGAAAGGTCTGGCTGGCCAAGCAGACATCCAAGTACCACTGGTGCGGACCCCTCGCCCCCGCGACGACCTGCGTCGATCGCCCGCTCCACCTCTTGGGAGGGGGGGCCCGTTGTGCGACATGTGTCTCTTTCTCTTTGTGACAAAGCTTAACCGCCCCATCGCCGGGCGTGGGTGTCAGCGCGCCTGTCGCGGCAGCCGTGTTTTTGCTGGACACGCGGACACTCGCATGGCAAGACAACAGCAGTGGCAAGACGCTTGTGTAGGGACGTCATCTGTGACGTCCATTTTTCTGCAGCCCAAAGATCCCCAGGATGGTATCCAGCGTCGCCCAGAGCAGCAGGTTTGGAGGGCTGTTGAATCAATGCGCCTGTGGCCCACGGACAATCAATGGGCGCACGCCTTCCCTGTACAGGGTCGCTCCCGACTTCCAGCCAGGCGCAACCCCCAAGGCCCAGGGTGCCGGTGCCAGCCTCAAGGCAGCGGCCGAAGCTGCGGCCAGGCCCCTTGCTGATGCCCAGACGGCGGAACAGGTCAAGTGCGAGGACAGTGTGCAGAAAGAGAAGACGGTAAGTTCTCCCTGCGATCCCATCCCGTGGGAGGATCCTGTCCTGAAAGCAGGCCCCCCAACAAGGGCTTGGGACGCCTTGCCCACAAGACCGCCCATGCCAGCGTGCACGCATCCACATTTCATATGCTCTTGCCTCCAGACGAATTGCAGCACCAGCCCATCGCACGCGACGGCCAGCCGTTCTAAGGACAACGTTCTCAAACGCCCGCGCCCTCAAACAGACAAATTTGTTGTATCGGTGACGCAGGCTGCGCAGGCACGGGCGGCAACGGCACAGCCGTCAACCCCCGGCGCGCATTCCTGTGTCGACGTGGCCGTAGCCATCATCGGGCCCAGCATCGTCCTCGGCAAGGGGAGCGTGGTGGACGCGCAGAGCGTCCCCATGAACGCCCACGCCCCCGACGACAACGCCAGCGACGACTGCGCATCGGACATCGCCCCGACCGACTTGTGCTTCGGCACATTCCGCAACCTCGAGTGCCTGGCCGCCCCGGCGGTCCCCCGCGCAGACGCCCACCGGCCCCCAGATGTCGCCAGTGATGCCGACAACGAGGACGGCAAGCAGCGGCCTGGTGCAAAGACGGAGGCCTGCGAGGGCGCCCCAATGAAAGTCTCCGCGGCGCAGGAGCCAGTCGCAGCCGAGGAGCCGCAAGTCCAAACGCCGGATGGGGAGGAGAAAACGGGCGCCTGGCGTGCGCAATCAGCGCCCCTGGTGGAGCACAAGGCCGCGGATGCTGAGAAAGACATCAAGCAGGTGCCCCAGCAGCCCCAACAACAAGCGATCACCGATCAGGACGTCCACGAAAACCTGAGCAACACTGCGGAGGGCTTCCAAGCGGACAGCCCAGGCCCAGCCCAGGCATCTGCTTCCAGCGAGCCACAGCTGCCAGACCCCCCCGAGCCTCCAGCCGCAGGAGATGATGCCGTCGAGGAGCAAATGCCCCGCGAGGCACCCGCGCGGCTGACGACCGAAGCGTTGGTGCGTCCGATCGGCGGCGAGGCATCCATCGGCACAGAGGCGTCCGGCGCTCCGGACGCGCAGCGGGCCGCGGACTGCAGCACGCAGACCGAGCGACCCGCGCCGCAGAATGGCAGGGTCGATGACGGAGGGACCTCCGCCAGCGCCAGCAAGTCACCCCCTGAAGTGGCCAGCTCAAGCTCGGAAGTCGTCACCCGGCCGGAGCGGGCATGTGGGCAAAGATCTTCTCACCAGTCGTCGCAGAGAGCGGCGGAGGGGCCCCGGGAGGGCGACCTGGCGTCGACCGGCACGCAGACCGAGAGGTCCGCCGCGGGCGCGCCGCGGTCCTTCAGCCCTGAGGGGCACCCGCAGGACAACTCCGCGGTGAACACGCTGCCCTCTGGACCGCACGTGCAGGTAGCGACACGCCCGGCAACCCCGTACAGCCACGGATTCGCGAGCGGTGCTTCATCGGTCGTTAACCGAAAGAAAGTGGGCCGGCAAATGACCTGGCGCCTGTGAAAAACATTCTTGCATGATCAATAGAAATTTTGCGCCCAAACGGGCCACACTCTGGACGCACCCACATCAAATCACATTCCCCTCCATGAAGGACATTTCATCGTGCCATGAGCCGCAACGCCCATATCGTATGTTTTCATTTGAAAGTGTGCCTACGTGGCTGTCAGCCAGTGGATCCTGCCACAAATCGATCAAGCTTCCTTCCCAGGGCAAATTCAACAGCATGCCATTGGCCACATTTGGGCCACTGGGAGAACGGGACGCCATCCGCCGCAGCAACCAATGCACAATCGCATTCAGAACTGCGGTCACAACTGCCGTCACGAAACGGCGCCTGCTGCATCTCAAGGCATCCCATTTCGTAGGCTTGTGTGATCAACGGACCGTAAGTGCAGGAAGCCAAGAAACTTACAGCAAGAGGCTCCAACAAACCGGCACTCGACAGCCATCGTCATCTCGGACAATATCTTCACTTCAGAGTAGAGCCCCCTGATTTCCATTCCTCCGCACGGGGCCTTCCTCTTAACCCATGTCATTCTGTGGCCTCAGGCCAGTTTCGCAGGTCCCAGCATGATGCCAAGCCTCGGCGTGCCTTACCAGTACTTCCCGCCGTACATACCGTTCCCACAGTTCCAGAGCATGTACGGCAACGGCTACAGCCCCTACACGAGCCACATGGCGGCCTTCAACCACGGCTCGGAGGGAAACACGTACGCCTCTTACGTGCCGCCTGGAGGCATTCCACATCAGTACCACACGCCGCAGTGGAACCCGGCAGGTACCGCTCCCTACAGAGAGACGAAAGCTGAATGGATGCCGCTCATCAAGCCACAATGAATCGCTGCCATTTTTCCTCTCATTTTATGCGCATTGTGAGGTTGGAATGCATTGCACAGAATATTCCGTCATTCAGTGCTCAATAGTGGATCAAATGTTCAATGCTTGATGTCCAGCACTCAATGCCCAATGTGGTATGTATTTCCTAAATTTGAAACTGCAGTTGTAAGCTTCAATATCATGCAGTTTCGACGCATGCAAAGCTTTTCATTTCACCGAAATCTCGTGTCATTATTGTAACGCGATATGGAAATCCCAAGTGCATTCGCCTTGAAACGGAAACCTTTCTAACAATGTCATCCTGGGTAGCTTTGATAATTCTTAGGCATTGGTCTAAGCTCACGCTTCCTCGAATTGATGGGTTGGAGAAATTTTGATGATATGTGATGTCCGATAACTAGCAGGGATCAGATACTGAAATTCGCTGACCATCGACATTGATTCACCTTCATAGTGGAAAAAGTTTTCCATAAAACACTGAACAGTAAATCAGTGTATTGACTGATAATCGTGAGAAATGTTGTCAAACATTGGCTCAAGCCGCTCTTTGGCACGCACAAAAAAGGTGCATTCCCCAAATTTCATAAGGCAGTGTGGCTGAGCCAACGAGTGGCATTGCAAACCGGGTCCCACACAGAGATTGGGCTTCCAAATTTGTTGCACAAATCAAAGTTTGATCACAAATTTTGCGCCGACCGTAACGCCACCCCAGGCAATAGTACTCTTCTTTCTCAAGCACCCGTCGGCCTCTTCGGCTCCCTGTTCTCGCAAAGATGGCAATCTAAGGATAACCATCTCCAGTCAGCAGCAAAGAGCAGGGCATAATCTGCGGGATGCGCCAGGCCATCCCTCGCCCTCCCCAAATTTATCGCAATGCGAGGTTCACTCACACCCGCTCCCAATCCCAGAAAACTCCATCAACGATTTGCGGCCGGCCTCGAGACATCGCAAGCAAACATGCCCTGCCCATAGCCCTGACTACATCCAGTAGCAACACCAATCCACCCATCCTGCAGCCCCAGCACCATACAATAATTTCCCTTCGTTTTTCCCCACTCCGTGCTTTCCTTGATTAGGCAAAGCCTCAACCAGCCATGCCCCCCACGTGGCAAGGGCTCCCATTGCATCGGACCCCAAGGCACGCAGAGCAATCCTGAATCAAAATCTGCCGCGCAGCAGCGCGCCGCAAAAGAAACACCGGACTGTCGCCCAATCGCAGCACCTGGCGCACTCCACTCGCATCTGACTGCAGTGACCTCGTGCCGGAGAGATGAGGTCACATCAACCCCCAATGCTTTAAAGCCTGGGCGCCTATGCCAGGGCGCCAATGGTGGTTCTATAAAGGTGCATGGGAAAGGGACAAGTGATGCCGCCCAAGAATGCGGCATTGTCACCAGCTGTGGCCCAAATCATGAGCCAAATAGTGGTGCGAGGGGTCGTGGGGTTCGAAAGCGCTCGCCACTCCAACTTGCCCATCATGGCCCTGTAAGGCCCCGCATAGCATGCGACTGGAGTGACCAATCAAAGATTGATCCATAATGCAAAACTGATAGAAAAGCCCCGAAAGATGCTTTACGCCAAAGTTGTTTTGCTCTGACCTGCAAGGACTACTTCCATGTTGAGGCTAAGATTGGAAAACTGTTTGCACAGCCTTGAAAGTTCATGTTCCAAACCGACAAGCGCTAATCAAATATTTCCGCACGAAACACTGTCGGATTAGGAAATTCTAGAGCACAATCAACAGAATTTTTTTAAATCTCTCGTTAACGGTTCTTACATTAGGTTTTGAAATTTTCAAGTTCCTGTTGCTGGCCGCAGAAATGGCATGCACTGAATACTGGGTGACTTGCGAATTGTATTTTAGAATCGCAGAGCAGTCGCTGACCATGCTCCGCTCAGACAGGTGGTTTTCTTTATGCCGGTCCAGGAGAATGCAACACCAATCTTTGAACTATACTGCATGCTGCAGTATGGTTTGAAGTTTTGAAGTATGGTGCAGGCTGAGCACCAAATTTGCTAAAATGGCGCTTCCTGTATGCAGGCCTCATTTAGAAATTTTCACAATTATAAAAGTGATGAGCATGTTTCTGATCTCTGAAGCTTTGGTGCTCCTTATGGACTGCCCACCGATGTCCACGGATGTCAAACATTGGGAACGGGGTATGTTCTTTTTAGGAGATCTCACGTACATATGTTTTGTCAGTTTTGGCGGGATGCTAACTCAATGAGCGGATGAATGACCATGATTGGTTTTACCGGGAAGTATAGATGATTACATTTGCGTACGGCAGTTGCGACAATGACATTGGTAACCTCGATAGGTTTTGCTATTGGCGGTCCAACCACATTCTCAACCATCTGAGCACCCGATTGCGCTGCATCTGAAATTGCTGAGCACGTCAATCTGAGAGTTAAACTGAATGTCAAGTCTCGAGCCGCTAGTGGCGTACGAGGGTAATTTGGATAATAAGGACAGTTCGTTCGAGTAAGTAAGCACTCCCACAAATTATCAATCACAAACCACAGTGAACAGAAAAATAGATAAATTTTTTGGGTCAAGAGTTTTAGTCAGACTAGTGCATTCCCAGGACATTGGATGTTGAAATGCGAGCCAGGTTCCTGCTTCTGGCGAAAACATGCATGCTGCGCTGGATCTTGATAAATTGCCAAATCTTAGATTATCTCATCCCACACCAAGAATGCTGAAATTGACATGCCACTGCAGCGATCAACGCCTGGTTCAAGGGCATCGAAGTGGGTCCCTTGCGTTCCCATTGTCGCCTTGCAATTACAAAGGAAGCGCCTCTTCACGCCTTGCATGACATACCCTCTTCTAGCGCACTGGGCTGTATTCTCACATAACACCTTGCAATTCCCACTTTGTGTAATGTTCTTTCAGTTTCAATGATTGGCCTTCTCATTGCCAAGATTATTGGCACACTTTTAAAATCAAATGACACGAGTACTTGCAGGTTAAGACTCGTGTACAAGTTTTGGACCACAGTTTGAATTTGATTTTGTTGCTGTGTAACAGACATTGAATAATATAGGTTATTATGTTCATTGCCCGAAATGGTGTTATACATCAGTATCGAATACTTGCAAATCCCATGAATATTAAATTCGTCGTCCAGTAACTGTTGCAAGTATTATTAAAACAATTAATACAATACTCTTCTACTCATTCCAAGAATGAATTTGTTTAACTGATAGCAGGCCAATGTCAAACTTAATCAATCAATTTTGACCCACTAAGTCATCAAAACTCAAAAATTGCGTTAATGGCTGTGTTCAACTTCTGATCTTCATATGCCTACTCAAGCCGCCGTGCCGCCGCTTCGTCCAGGGGTGGCCGCCAACACCGTGAGCTGCGCCGCCAGCTACTCCACCGCCGGCTTCCGGCCCAGCCCCCCCGCCGACGTGCCCGGCGCCTCCTGCCTCCACGCCAAGCAGGGTGACGGCCACGTGGCGCCCTACCCGCAGCCGCTGCACCACCCCTACCAGCCTCCCGGCCGCGCCCACCTCCCCGGTGGGGACCCCCAGGGTGCCTACGGCCTGTGGGGGCAGACCTACGGCCAGCAGCAGGCCTACGCCGGCCAGCACTTCCAGGGCTCGCACTGCGGCCACCACGCCGTGGCCGGCTTCGGCGCCTCCGGGCTGAACTTGGGCGTGCAGGTGCCAGACTTCAAGCTGCGTTGAACCGTCTTCCGCTGGGCCTCGGGGCCTGAAGAAGCCCAGCCTGTTGGGCACCACCGCCAGGGGCGCGTGGGCGAATGCCCAGCCCTTTCTAGCTGGCGTGCGCGTGTTTTGGCGATTGGGAGAGTTTGGAGGCGGCGTCGCTCCGTCGCCTTGAAGAGTCCCGCCGGGCGCTGCCGGAATCGTCGGGCCGAAATGTGAGGGCCCTTGACGGGAGGCGAGGCGTCGCTGGACTCGTGGTCGTCCGGCCGCCGGCGGGCATTATTGTTGAGGGAAACCGGAACGGATGTCGCAGATCAGCCGGGGCGGACGCATTTTGACGTGTCCGCGGAAGACGCGTGGAAGCAGACGGACTCTTGGACGTTTCCCTGGTTCTGCGATTCTGTTGCGATGGAGAAGAACTTCATCTGCGCCGCGCTCGGTAGAGAATGCGGCCGCGTTTTGGTCTGCGCTTCGTTCACGTGCGCAGAGAGATCCCTCCCCCCGCTCATTCGCCGTGTTTCAAAAGGAGATTTCTCGCAGTTGAGCGCAACAGCATTACTGTGGAGGCATGTCTGTTTTGCGTGACGTGCCATATGCACAGACATCATGACGGCTGCTTGCTTCGTTGTTTAACACTGTTCGCATCACAGAATTTCACTAAGGTGTTATTTTCGCGTTCTGGGGAAGCCCACCAATCCTTGCAAGTGGCCATTCCTCCTCTCGAAATCTGCCAAATTCGCCTTCCTGCAGATTTCCACCGCTGCACCAGCACACATTCCCTCAAGCTTTCAATCAGCCAACCATTATATAGCGCAGGTTGGGAAGCGACACAACCCCTGCGCCCACCCCCACCCCCCTCACGAGCGCACCGCAGATGCCCCAATGGTCGAGGCGCGGGCCTACCTAACAACAACAGGCACAGGACACATGGCAAGGGGCTGACTGTGCCCGCATTGGGGCATTTGAATGCGCTGACTCGCAGCACGGCAGCGCAGACAGGGCGCAGGACCCACCCACCCGCGGTGCCCAATGTCCGCGCCCGACGCCTGAATCGCAGGGGGGTACTGCCCGTGATGGCCGCAGCCGCGCTGGGCTGCCTCCAGCCGGACGCCCCCATGGACGCCGCGGACTACGACTACCGCGCCGGGCTGCGGTCCTCCCTGGGCATCTTCGCCTTCCTCACGGTGGCCCGCCTGGCCTTCAACCTCCTGATTACCGGCAAGCCCGGACCAGGGGCGGATTCGCGCTCGGCCAGCGCGAAGGACAAGAACGTGGAGGAAGCGTGGCTGGGCATCGGCACCTTTTGGCTGGTGGCTTGGTCCTGGTGGGCGCTGTGGACGTCGGGATCGGAGTGCGGGGTGCTGAACACGCGGGCCTGCGTGGAGGACTGGCCGGACATCCCGGTGTCTCGGCGCGTGACGGGCCTCTTCGAGGCTGAAATAGGGTGGTACATGCACATGCTGACGCGGGGTCTGGCGGGCGTGGGCTTCGCGCAAGAGCCCTCCATGGCGGTGCACCACACGGTGACGCTGTGCCTGATCCTCACCGGCTACACGCTGAACATCATGCGGTTCGGGGTGCTGATGCTGGCTGTGTTCAACCTGAGCAACCCCTTCCTGCACATATCCAAGGTGGCCAACAACCTGGAGATGGCGCGGACCCGCGTGGCGCTGTTCAGCCTCTTCGGCGTGATGTTCTTCGCGTCTAGGGTGGTTCTGCTGCCGGCGACGGTCATGAGGTGCACGTTCTACGAGGTGCTGGTAGTCCTGGAGCGGGAGCCGCACATGTGGCGGCTGTACTACCCCGGGAACTTCCTAATTGTGGGGCTGTACATTATGCAGCTGTTCTGGATGGTAAAAATCATTCGGGTGTTGTTCCGGGGCAGGGCGGGGGCCACGCCCAGGAAGGTGGATGGCGTCAAGGGCCCGTTCCAACAGGAGAAATTGAGTAAAGGAGGGGATGGCATTGTTTCGAGTAAGGAGAAGTGAGTCGGGGTTTTAGGTCGGTGGCTTGGGAGCCCGTTGCAGTTGGCACTGTGCATGGGTAGCGTTTGCTAGATGGCTGTTTTGTGAAGGCTTCATCGCCCCCTTTTTCTGTTGGCCCTCAGGCTTAGCGTCAACAGATGCATTGCAGGTCGGATTCGAGAACCTGCTCCCATGGAAACTGTGGAGGCCACATGGAGAGGTGCACACAGTTTGCTGGGTAACGTGCGCACTGGTGGTGGTGGTGTGGTGCTAGATGCATAGGGAAGCTGGGATTCTGCCAGGAGATGGGGCGACACAATAATAGAGTCAAGGGATACTCGAACTGCTGGGTCTTGCTATGATGACAGCACACAGGGCGTGCTGTTCTACCCCTGGCCAGTTCGCACTGTGCATGTTTGTGGTTGACACGATTGATTCTTTTAGGAGCTGATGGTGCCACAGCCTGAGCGCCATGAGAAGAGAGAGCTGGGCAGATCAGAAAGAGACGCATTGTTGGCTGAATCGACACAGACTGGCACCAAGATGTCATGTTTTTATCACATCCTCTACAATTGTGATGGGGATATTTCTGTAGCTCAAGGCGCAAGTGTGCTCTTCCAGTTAACGAACTGTCATCTCATATTGCACTCATTCAATGCTGCAGCTGAGGTTGCCCTGGGCTCACAGAGCCCAAACAGGAGCCTTTGGTTCAAAGGGCAGGGCTCTGAAACTTCCCTGATGTGGGCTGCTGGGGCTGTGGTGCTTCACAGTTATGGGTGCTCGGACGCGGTCACACAGATCTTGCGCTCCCAGACAGTTTCACAGGGCATCGGACAGTTCCTTGCTGCTCTGAGCTGCATGGTGTGCGTCAGAGCCTGGCCATGGCTGTGCCAAAGTGACAGGTCACGGGGGGAGAGGAATGCCTTTTGTTAACCGTTGCTGAGCTGTTTACAGAACTTGCCAGAGTGGCCGCATGCCCTTTCAGGAATTGCTGACAGGTTGGGTCATTTGTGTGCACAGGGCAGGAGTAAATTATGGTCTCTAGTTTCACTTCCTTGGAAAATGCGCAATCGCATATTGAACCCCAGCTGGCCAGGGTTAAGTGGCATTCTGTGGCCAATTGATTGGTGTCATTTCCTTTGGCCAATCCTGCACAACTGGTTGTTCACATGCGCACCAGGTCGTGAGTTGGTGACCACACAAAATGCAGCATCTCCATTGTGCAAGATCCGTAGCAGGGACTGCACTTGTCTCTCATGGCTGTGTGTATCTGAGAAGTTCTTGTGAGAGAGATGGGGGAAATTGCAGACCAGGAGTCTGTTGGCCATGTGAACAAGATGCAGCCTGCAATTTGTTTATGCACGCTGTGCCCACAACTGAGCCAATGTGCTCTGATTCGCCGACATCGACACTCCTCGATGCTGTGTCCCTGTGGTGCAATTGCTCATATCCCCTTGGAAAGGGCAGGGGCATTGTTTCATCAGTGGTGGCAGTTGCATTCAGATCAGAATTTCACAACAATGGCACAACGGTCCTACAATGTATGCATGACTTCCAGGCAACGGTCATTGCCAAGAAATGCTGCAGTGCCAGCCCAGAATTCCAAGCGAATACATTGTGCACAAAGTCCGTTCCCCAGTTGCCCTGCGCACACTGCAGGTACAGAGGAAAGGCGCACAACTTCAGTGTTGGCAACGCGAACAAGAAAGGCAGCAGCCAAGAGAAAGAAAGCTTCTGTTTCATTTCCTTTTGGAGCACATTGCCTAAAATCGACAAATCACTGTCTACGCACCCAGAAGGCGATTACAGGCGCTGGATTGGCATCCACATGTTTTGTTCCCCTTTTGCTTATGTCTCCTGGTCTCCCACGAAACAGCTGGCGTCTTGGCAAGGGTGAAGCCACCAAGTCCGGAGCAGCTTTGTCGGAATTCGGGCAGCCTTTGGGCATAGTGTGTGTTTGGGCACCAGCTGCCCTGTACGCATCAGGCTGCATCGCCCAGTAGGCAGAAAATCAACGGAACGGTCACTTGGAAAGCAGTTGGCTGATGTGCAGTGTCCCTTTCCCAATCATCTCTTGCACCAACAGCCAGGAACCCACCACCACTCACATACATCTGCCGAGCCCGGCTTCTCTTGACATGGTGGCGACAGCAACAGACTCCCTTGGACACTACTCTTGTTTCCTTGTCTTTTGTTCATGGAGTGCCCATTTAGCTCTCGCGGCCACCTCTCTTGGTGCTGGGCGTCTCTTTCACCTTCGGTCCTTGGTGCGCTGATTTGCCGACAGTTCGGTGGACACAAATGTGTTTCCGGAACATCACATTGCGACATCGCCAGCCCGGCGAAAGGGCTGCTTTGTCATGTCATAGCAACACGCAATCAGTGCAGTTGGCCACCATCCAAGGCAGCATTTGCCGTGTGCAATCTGGCACCAGCAGGCAAGGGCCAACGGGACCGGATGCTGCCCAGATCGCTCTGTTCTCGCTGTACTTAACCCACCCTCTTGGTCGCCTGAGCGCGGCTGCACTTGCCTGCACAACAGCCGCGGCGCGCACCGCCCCGTCGAGTGCCGTGGCGGAATGCCTGCGATGCGGAAGGCTTCGGGGAGTCGCGTCGCTCACTGTCGGCCCGCCCTCCGCATCCAATCTGCCGTGTCTTCGCCGGGCGGACGCAGCCTCCAACTCGCAGCCCCGCGCCCCTGCCGGCCAGGCAAGCCACGTCCTCACAGCGACCGCAGCCAATGGATTCTTTGAATTATTGTTTGTAAAGGGCAGAATCTGAAGCAAAAATCGATCACGTGTATCTTGTTGGCCCGGCATTTGGATCGGAGGGGATGGCGGGTGTGCCATGCTTTGCCTTGTGCCGATTTCGGTTGGATCGAAGGGAGGGGGACGAGGTTTGAAGCGGTCCATGGTGAGGAACTGGGACTGCGTGCGCTGGACTGGTGCAGGCGTGGGGGATAGCGCACCTTGTGACCTATGGGCGTTGCGATGCACCAGCTGGCCGTGGGCATTTGTGTTAGTTCCTCAAGATGCTGTCAGCTGGCGACCCAGAATCGGCGGCACAGTTTCTCTGGAAGAGCTTCCCCATCGTAGGCTACTTTGTTCTGTACAGAGCAGCAGTATTTGAACAGCATACTGAGTCCACTCGCAGCGGTTGGTGGCATAGTAACCGTGAGCAAATGGACGAGCAGCTTTTATGTATCTGTACACATACACTTCCCGCAGAAAGTACCGCGTGTGCCATAAGAGCACACGTCCCCACTCTGCCCCATATTGCATTGTTTGTGGGACGTCATCTGAGTTCAATTGCACTCCCGTCGCAAACCAGGTCTGTACTGCATTGCTGAGGTGGGCACAAATGAAACTTGACATTCCGAACCGCACCATGTAATGAAAAACGCCGCGTCGATTAGGCAAGTGGGCAAATGTTCGTGTGGCAACCCTTTTCAGTGGGTTGGAATATGCAGGGCGAAATATCACAGAATATCACATCTGAATTGAGGTTTTAGAATGACACGCTTGCCACAAAGCCACAAGCGTAGTTGCAGGACGGCACAGATAACCTATAATGGCAACTGGGTGGTACAAGAATTGGCATTGCACAGATCAATCAGAAGACTGCAAACTTTTGTGTGGCATGTCACAGATGTGGTGAGACCCTCCATACTTGGTCTGTGTGGCAGTTCCATATACACAAGGCTGCAGAAGCTCCACATAATCAGATGCGATGCTGCCCACCAATCACCACCCAGCAGAGAAGCGATTGCAGTTCCTCGGGTTGCCACGTTGATGGCATCCCAGTTCATGCTTGGGCTGATGACCTCCCCAGCATTGGCCTTTGACGTTCCGGATTTCAGCTCAGCACCAAAGAGCAGTCTCTATGTCACCCTTGGCCTCTTTGTTTTAACTCTGCCAGGTGATGTCAAGTGCACGTTGCTTTGCGCTGCCAACATCCACTGATTTCTTTGATAACCATTGGCGGGCACCATTTTCCCATCATACAGTCTTGTGTGTTGCTGACGGTTTGAGAATCGATAGTCTGCACACTTGAGACTTGTATGCTGTACCAAACTGTTGGGTTTACTAAAATCTCTGTATTTGTACTCTGTCTCCTTTTTGGATGTTGTGTCAGTGGTGCTGAAAGGGGTGGGAGTACGTGTTTTAACCTGCAGTAAATTCACTTGAAGTTGGGATTGCTTACAGCGGCTCATGCTCCATTGGTATTCTTATTGTGGATGGTAGGGCTTTGGTCACTCATCAAAAGAGCTCCCAAGTCAACAATAAAGAGGAAGACGTACAGTGTGGACGGACCTGCTGTGGAGGGGGCACCATCAATGGACCAACGTGCCAAGACCATTGCCCAGTACTTCACAAAATACAACTACAGGATTAAGGAAACTGGAAAAGTAATCACATTTGTTGGAACATACCAAGCGGACATCAGCCAGGCAGCATCCCTGGCATTGTACACATTCATAGGTGAGAAGTCCTCAAACATCATAACTGAACCCATGTGCAGAACCTACCATCTGCTGCAGCAGCATTTTGCTGAGGCAATCTTTGTTGATTGCATTGGTCGTGCACAAGGCCAAACTACAAAGGGTTGTTATCGCCATCAACCAGAAACGGACCATGTGTCCAAGCCAGCTGGCAAACAGCCACCCTATGCCAGTGTTGGTATTGCACCTTTCCATAGCTTGGTAAGTGCATCATGTCTGTTGGAGATGGCTGGATGTTTATGCACCCAGGTTGGCCCCATGCTTGTTATACAATGGCAGCAGGCCACATTGTGCTCTGACTACCAGAATAGGCCATACGGGTGCTGGGGCCCATTAGAGGTCTTTGGAAGCCACACCAGGTAATTCCCCACCAGGTACCTGAGCTTTGCTTTGTCACTTGCTGGCATTGAGCATTGCCACCTGCCACAGCCAACAGAGAGGCCAAGGAATGTGATGAGTGCATTGACTGTGCAGGTCTGGGATGTGTTGCGCTTGTGCTGAGCACCCTTTTTCCCGATGTTGGAAACTGGTGGTACGTTTTGACTGCTGCAAGCCCTCTGGCAGCCATCTACTATTGGCAAACTGGCACTCGTGAGGAGGAGGTGAGGGCACCTGCCACTGTCATTTTTGGGTGAAAACCATTTCTGGTTTGAACAACTCAGGATGCTGCACAGATTGTGTGGCATCTGGCAAATTTTGATCAGTAGAGGTGTTGCGTAGTGTTCTTGTGCAGATCTGCTTCAGTGCGATAGCCAGAAACAGTTGCACAACTCGATGCAAGAATGCCCTGGGTGTTCATATTTGCGTGGGAATTTTCAGCAGCAGGGGAAGCTGAATGAATGGGCCAATATCTGCCCCACCTTTGTTCGCATCATGTGCAGCAGCATCCTTGCGGACCCAGCAAAAGTTTGTCAGAGCTTATGCTAGCTGTACATTCAACATGAACTTCCACAGGATGGTCACGATGCTGATGGTGCACTGCAATGCTTGAGAGAATGCGACATCTTTTGTTCACTGCCATATTGAAGGTGAAAGTGAAGATGATTTCATCCGATGATGACACGGAGACTGATATTATCGTCGAAGGAGATGAGGAGGAGCTCACACGGATGTCCAAGGTGAAAATGCTGTACCAAATATGTGTGGATCCTCTGATTCTGGCCTGAAACAGACAAGCATCTGCTGTTGGCAGCATGCACTTGCAGTGCATGCCAGCCATGTGTGGCATTGTCAGAGCTGAGGGTTTCAGTACGTTTGGGGCCATGGCATGATCTTGTTGCTGCGTGGCGCGATTATTCTCCGCGCAATCTGAAACATGGCCACTGCTAGGGTGCCACCCCACAATTGGAGCCTCCCTTCATGCCACTTTGCACTGCAAAGCTACCTGAGCGCTGTCCTGTGACAAGTCTCTCCTCGTTGACAGTGCCCTCCATTTTCTGACGGCGACCGTTTGAATCATTTACTGCAAGCCAAGCCTCGCCGTACCCTAGTTGCTTTGATATTTTACGGCGGATAATGCTATAAGTTGACTAGTCTATATCGCCACTATTCACAAATGGAGTTACAATCGCAAAATCGAAATAATACTTTCTGCGGCGTGCAAGTTTAGTAGCTGTCAGAAATTGGTGTCCCTGTGCAGTCGTTCCCCTGAGCTGCCAGCACCACGATGATGAATTATCTTTCCTGCTGGACCACATTGTATAGCCCTGGATCACCAGCCATGGTCGTGGCGGCGCCTTCATTGGGCTGAAAGGCGTCTGTTTGCGCCCAGGAGCTCGGATTCACGGAAAAGGGAAAGGTCTACGTGAAGGGGATTTTGGAAAGATAGAGCAGTGGACACCGTCACGAAGTGCCGCGCCGATGCAATTGCTGTCAGGTGCTTTTTGGACTTGCAGCATTGCTCCCTGGGATTAGACGACCTGTTGGGTCAATGGCGAAGAGGCATAGCTATTGTGCCGTAAATTTTGAGAATGGGGTGTGGACCAGAGCTTGGACAGTTGGTGTTTTGGGCGCTCGCATGATCTGGGTGCAACTGGTATTTCGATTTTGTGGTGCCTCCAGTAGAATGAGCAACTAAAAGGCACTGCCTGGTCTTGAGGATCTCTGCACCTGTGGGGTTTTGGGGCAAGAACTGGTCCTGCTGCTGCTTCAATTTATTGTTTGTGAGTCGACGTTGAATGCGCTTCGTTTAACGCACTTGTTGATCGCTTACGGTTGTCTGTAGCAAGAGCCTCTGGCGGGTGTGGCGTGGCAATTGAGCGACCCCAACTTGGTATTTAGGGTTGCATGGATTCCATACAGGAGAGTTTCTGTATATTCCTGTACATTAGTGTCGTGGGGTTTCAGAATGCGTCATAGACAGTTGACAGAAGTTGGATTTCTGACAGGGAAGCGTCCACCAATACGCAGAATTGCCACACCGAGAAAAATGCGAAATGCACCCAGGTGCGCTTCTGCATCTAAATCGATGTAATGCTCATCTCTGTAGTACAACATCTTGAGAGCCTCGTCCATTTTGCAGAACCGTGATTTACTATTTCTGCAGCACTGGTCTACCCGGACCATCCCACACAATGAACCGCGTGCCAGACGCGGAGACCAATACAAGGAGTCTCGGATGTATCCATGGCCGTCATCGCCCACCACAAGGTGCAAAGGCACCTTTTTGTCTAGTTGAACGCAATCTTAAGAAATTACAGGGGAGACCCTCACAAGCCGATACAAAAGTGATACAGCCAACAGAGAGGTCGTCATTAAACATTATTGGTGCGCAGTCAATCCCATGTAGCCCCGTAGCGCCCGCGCCCATGCAATCGCGTTCCACGGCTTGGTAAGAATCTGCTGTTGAGGTGATCCCAGTGCTGAACAAACACGTTAAACAAATACATGTGGCAAATCATCGCTTCACAGGCGAGGACCAAACGAAGGTTGTGAGCTTGAAGCGTCGGTGGTCTGGTGGTAGAACGGCTCCCTGCCAGGCAACGGGCCCGGTTCGATTTCGGTCGACGCACGTTCTTCCATCCAGCGGCAGTTTCGTGTTTGCGTTACCTCCACAGTTGAAGTCTGGGCTTCATGAGCAGCGTCGCAAGCCCCTGCTAGCTTCTTGAAGCTCTACCGATGTCCCTTGTTCGCTTGAGCCACAGCTGGTTTGGGGCATTCGCACACACGGTGCGTACGCACATAGGTGACCCATGACACATCTGTGCGAATCATTGCCGTCTAACATGTCGTTACTACGGCGAAACGGGGACCCACCATTCCCCAGGATATCTGTCGCCGCAGCGCTTACCTCCTGTTGAAAGGAACGCCCCATCACCCGCAGAATGACGGGCGATTTCCCTCTGGAGTCAGCCAGAGAAGCGGCGAGCGCAAATCACCCCCTTTGTTTTTTCGTTCGCGGCCCGCACTCGCTGCCGGAACCGCCAGTACCTCTGCCTTGCAGCAGTCCCGTCCACGGTTCGCGATTCCTTCGACGCACGACGTAATGCGCCCTCCATTTCGCCTCCCGTCGCTTCCTGTCACCCCACGTCGCGCCAACACCCTCGCCGGCGCACGGGGTCCTCCCCCCGCGTTTGCACAGTCCTCACGGGGCGTACCGTCCCTTCACTGTGCGCCTTAGTGAGGCGCCGGCGTGTGGAGATGCCCCACGTTTGGGGCCCGCGTCTGGACGCTTGCGAGTAGCTATCCCCTGCCGCACGTCCTCACGGAAGCCACGCCTTGGGCTTCGTGGGCCTGCGACTTGCCAGGCGGTGTGGAACGCGGTCTTGCGTCACTCGGAGCTAGGAACCAGGCACCAACAAGGATCTGTTACAACGTCTCCATGTCCAACTTTTGTACGCCAAAACACACATTGTACATTCCCATCAATCCTTTCACACATTCCAGCTGTCAATCCACTCACCATTCAACCCGACAACCGCACTGGCATCACATAATACAACGTGCCTTTCAAGCATTACAGCTGTCACTGCTCTTGATTCAACCCCACAGCTGTCCTCCCACCGAATCACCCAACGCCGTTGCCAATGACAACCGGCCGGCCCGACATGCCACCAGCCATCAAATCTATTCTTGGACGAAGCCCACGCAGCAGAAATGAAGTATAAACGCAGCATAGTTGAAATTGACCACGATTTATTACGCTATACTTCAACACTCCCCGGTTGAATTCCTGTCGGAAGGAACGAAACTTCGCCGATTGTACTTCAAGAAATAAGTAACAAGAAAAGAAATTCACAGACATGGAACAATGGGCAATTCAGCATGTTTTTGGTAGCTTTGGAGGCACTTACTTATCGTATTAGAGGGATTCATCTATTTTTTTGTTGTTGGAGGTATTCTTCCAATGTTTATTTGAGATATTCCCTTTTTAATTATCATTTTGGTCATTATTAGCATTTAGAGGGGGCTGTTCGCTAAATTGCGGGTGTGGGCGTGGAGTCCAGGCCGGGTCGTTGACGCCATGCAGGGACGTGGGGCCAGCGCTGGCTTGGAGTTCCACTTTCCTGGCTGGACGGCCGACGTGGGTGGAGGTGGACCCGCCGGCGCTTACTCCACGCAGGACGGGTCGTTCAGGCGCGTAGACGACTGGCGGCGCGACCTTGACGACTTGCAGGAGGAACAGGTGCGCTCTCGTTGGCGAGTGGTGGGCAGGGATGCCGCGGTGTTACTGCGCCGCGAAAGGGGGCATCGTTGAAGTCGACCCACAAAAAGCGGACCGTGCGTTTCAATAGTCTTGGGGCCTTGTTGGGGATCCCCCTGCGCCCTGGATGGGAGAGCGATGAGGCTGGGACCGTTGGCAATGCCGGCAGGCTTTCGATGGCGAAGCAGTCTTGCCGGAAGCCGCGTCACCCTCGGCAGCATCCCGCCGGGCGGAAACCGCTTCACCCGATTCGCCGTCGGCGAAGAGGCCAAAGACGCAATTATGGGAAGGCGAAGAAGGAGAGTGCTCGAGCAGCGACCATGTTGCCAGCCTGGGGACTCTGTCGGATGACTTGGTGATGAAAATTCTGCTGCTTGTTGACCCGAGGGGTGTCGTGAGCGTCAGCGCGGCCAGCCAGAGGCTGCACCGTCTGGCCATGAGCGAGGAGGTGTGGTCGGGGTTGTGGAAAAGGCTGGGCGGCCGGCATCGTTGGGAATCAGGTGCGGAGCGGTGCAGCACGCTCAAGGAGAGGGCCGCAGGGCTGCCTGCTGGCGTCTTCGAGGCATTGCAGCCCATTCTGCCGGTTCCCAGCGAACTGACGGATCCACCAAGCGGATACCCTCAAGACGCAGCCACGAGTGATTCATGGCCAACGGGGAAGGCAATAAGGATTCCCAAAGTCGACTATTCCAGCGCCTCTGCGGAGCAACTCGAGTTTGCATTGACAGTGCTGAGCTCTGCTACCGTTGGTTCCCACACCGGCGCTGTTGCTTGGAAAAGGGCAAGTAATGACAGTCCCACTGAAAGACGAGTGCCCGGGCATCCAACAGGTGCAGAGGAGTGCGGACTGGTCAGCCCATTAGCGCGGATGATTTTGCCACCGTTCAGCTGTTCCCGCGCTGCATGTGGGTCCGGAGAACATCGGCTACCAGAAGTCCAGCAGTTCGATGATCAGCATTTACGAAAAGACCAAGTCCTGCGGCCCAAGATCCACTGCCATCCAGGACAGTTCTGGTATTTGTACAAAAGCATGACGTGCCTAGGAAGGGCTGCAGACTCGTTCATTGGAGGCCTGGTGGCCACATTTTACCAGGCATCCATTCAGTTGTATACATTGCTACCACCTGGAGATAACTTCACTGCCACAGTTGCCATCGCTTCGCAGCACTTGCTGCAGCTCACCAAATACGACTGGAGCAAGACATACGATGGACTGTGTGCCATCTGCACTGCTGCAGCCGACCTCATCCGCCTTGAAGTGGCCTGCAAGACTGGCAGCCAGGGGGTTGGGAGTGAGCTTTGGCAACGATTGCCTGCTGGCAGCCCTCAGGACAATGCGGCTGTGGAGCATTGTGTGGGAGAGCAGGCAGATTGGGATGCTTGCAGCGAGTCGACTGTGCAGTCCTCGGGATGCAGCAGCTGTCCATGCCCCATCTATACTTGTGGGTTGGAGCACGACACGTCTGTGCAAGCTGCGTCAGGATGTGTTGAATTTGATGGCTGTATTTGGATGCATGTGCTGGAGGCGTGGGCGGTGTACCAACTGTGGCTGCGGGTGGTAGTGCAGCAGTGCACGTTGCTTGCTGACTGTGTTTCTGCAGAGCGCACTGCCGAGGGAATGACTTTTGGTGGGCCAAAGACTCCAACAATATTCAGCATGGGCAAGGCGATCTTCAGGTCCCAGGTGCACATCCCCTGCCCATTGTGAAGTTTTCCTGGTGCTTCTCCAGACGAATATTTGTTCGCAGTTGGCTTTACTGAAGAGAAGCAGTGCTGCCTCGTAGCTTGCAAAGTCATGTGGGGGAATCGTTCGTCCTTTGTGTTCAGGATAATATTATGGCAAGATGTACAAGGTTGTCGTACTTGGGATTTCTCCCAAGGTTATCGGGAGTGTAGTCTGCTCACTTGCGTCAAAGAACCACCACTGCCGATTGACTGTGGTCGCTGCAGAGGGCAAACCGCAGTGCCAAAGCTGTCCTATACTGTGCCGCATACCCACTGGACAACATGTGACCATTGAAAGGACGCGTGCTCAGCATTGTCCATATGGATTTGTATGGGGACTTCAAATGGTTGCCCCATTCCGTCCACACACCGTTCTATATTGCACTCCATCCATGTTTCAGTTCATGCTGCCTGTGTTTCCGAAAATTCGTTTAGTGGATCCCGCTTCGATTTTTCTCGTGCACCCACTTCACAGTGCTCGCTTTGTGGAGGTCGGGACCCTACACGCGTTCAGCAAGCATCCCATGCACTGTCAATTACCATGAAAAATATACACCCAAACATCTCCAATATTGCAATATCTTGAATTGCCTTGAATGAAGTTTCCCTGAGTGACGTTGACACTGCAGGTGCTCCTCGCCCATGGCCTCAGGAGCCAGCTCCAGACGTCCGCAGAGCTGATTCAAGAGCGTCGGGATGCATACCCTTCTCTGGCGCTGTCCATGTCAAGGTTCCTTGAGGACATGGACGTCTCCGACGACCTCACGCTCCCAGAGCAGGCACGCACACAAGAGAAGCTTTGGCGGTGCTTTGGGACAAAATCTGGGTTCAGGGACCGCGAGAGCCGCGTGACAGTGCTTGAAGGTGGCATGGGCAGATCGTAGAACATAGCCCAGGCCATTGTATCGTCGCATTGTATTTAATGACCTCGTTTTTATCTTTCAAGAGCCAGTTGACCATGCTTGGAGCGCGGTGGCTGCACTACCCCTTGCAAGACAAAGGGTCACCACACTTTGGCCCCTGCTGAGTTGGTTCTCTTGGCGCTGCGCCCATTGGAGGGCGCTCTCTGTGCGCAATTCACGCGCTCTTCGCGCCGAAGAGACCCTCACCCGGCCTGGCTTACTGATCACTAAGCAACGCCCGTGAACCCCCAACCGACCAATTCCTCCAAACGAGTGCGCTGCTCGTCCTATTTCCCGTTCCCAGTCGTCCCCCTGCCCCATCCCCTCCCGTCCTGTGTATGCTCACCGCCTGTCCCCTGTGGGCCCCTGCATGCCACGCGTCCTGGCACTCCCCTTACGGCCCCGTGCCTGCATGTCTGACCTTCCCCACCCACCCCCACCACCTCCACACGAGTGATGTCACATCCCAAGGTGATCTCAGTTCGTACCCCGGGACAGGAGCCCAGCTCCGCGTTGTCGGAGTACGAGTTACCAGACCCAGCGTACCGAGCTCTTGCGTGACAAGAGGGCTGGGGCGCGTGCCCAAAGGGGCAGTCGGCCAGCAGCGAAGGCCGACGGTCCTCCGCACAGGCACGCCTTCCAGCACCCACATCGGCCGCGCGAGCGATCTGCCAGGCGCCCTGACGCCCGGCGGCGAGCAGGGGAGTGCCCAAGGCGTCAATCGTCATTCCGATGGCATTGCGCGGCGGGATCGCCCTGCTGGCGGCGGCGGCCCTCGCGCTCTGCTGCGGCGGCGTCGGCGCGGTGAAGGTCGGCGACGAGCAGTTCCGGAACGCCCAGGAGGGTCGTTTCTTTTCCTTCGCGCCCGGGCGCTTCGACGTCGTGGACCCGCAGGAAGGCAGGGTCCTGCGCACGGTGACCGTTGACAATGCCACATGGGGAGACGTTGTGTACATCGAGTCTCTAGACGGCGCCACAAGGGCGGTGGTCGCGGCGGAGCAGGCCAACGACCAGCTGCTGGTGATTGACCCAGAGACGGCGGAGATCGTCGACATGGTGGACATGGGCGACCGGCCTGTGCACATATACGCGGTGCACTACCGCGAGGAGGTGTGGGCGCACGCCGATGATGACGGCACGTTCGACATCCTGCACCTGAACGACACTTCCAGCCTGCTGGCTGGGGAGTACGAGGCCTTCGTCAGCGTGGCGTCCCACGGCAAGCTGGCCTTCGACGAGAGCCTGGGTGACCTGGCGTTCGCGACCAACACCAAGGAGCACGGCATCGTGCAGCTGAACCTGGAGAGGAAGGAGCACCTGGAGGAGGGCGTGGTGTTCTACAACCTGACGGAGCTGAACGGGGAGGGCGCAGTGTGCCCCGGCACCCACGGCATCGCCTTCTCGAAGGTTAACAGGTGTGTGTGTGGGTGTGTGGGTGGGTGGGTGGGGGGGGGGGGGACGCTGGGCGCGGCCTGGCGTGCGTGGATTCTGACTGCGGGATTGGTGCTTTACTGTACTGTCGGTGATGGCGTGGAGGCCCGATGACACTTGCGTCACCTGCCGTAGTAGATTCGACCTTTCCGCATAGTAACGCAGCGCTTGGCCCTTTTTTTGCGGAGAACGCAATAAAACAAACAACGCTTTTTTGGTAAAGCTTTTTGCCGAGCAACGTAAGAAATAAACGGTCTTGAACAAACTGCGGAGCAAAAAGTATAACAGTAAAAATTTTGGATGCGGAAGGGTTGAATATGCAGCGCCACACCCGCCGTATGTCTATATCCGGCGATACGTCTGGAGATACGGCATGTGGGGCTGCGCAGTCCACACCTCGCGGGACGCCTGGTTGATGCTGCATCATCCAGATCATGGATGGCATGTCCGAGCAATGACTATAAGTCGGCTTTGGGCGTTCGATTGCTGACTTGTCTAGGTCGTTGTGCACAGGCATCTGTATGTCGAGTGCTCGTCATCATCCGGAATTTTCGAGTTCAGCATCGACGAGGGGCGCGTGGTTAAAGTTTTCAAGGGCGTGTTGGGACAGCCAAAGACGACCCCAGATGGCGACTACGTGCTCGTGCCCAACAAGAAAAACAGCACAGGCCACATACTCGTGCCCAAGATGACGGGAGAAGGATCCACAGAAGATTTCGTATTCGACATTCCAGGTGGGGGTCGACGCCATTTGTCGGGCATTTTATATCAATTTCTGTGTGGGCTACTGAATATGCAGCATCTGTTGCTGGCTAGTCAGTCGATTTGAAAGTCGCACCTGCATACCTGTCCTGCACCTTCTGTTTCTAGTGCTGGAAGCACGCGGGCGTTCATGATTAGCACCTTGCCTTGCTGTGCACCACTTATTTCATTTGCATTTGCCTCATGAGAGGCATCCTCTGATCAGAGATTGCTCCATGCACGGATGCTCCATAACGTGGAGTCAATTTAAACCAGCAAGTCTGCGATTACGCTGGCATTTCGATGTTTTTATGCATTTTGAGCTGATTAAATTGTAGGCTGTGTGCATTGGGAGGCTGTTGACCTGCGTGTCCTGCATTCTGAGCAGGGCGAGCTTGCTGTCGAGTGTCCTCAACAACACCCACAATAAACCCCGTAGGCCACTAGGCCACTGGCTTTTTGCTCGACATCAATTGTAGCCAATGCATTTCCAGTCCGGGCCTCAAGCAATACAGACAGTCGCTCACTTGCCTGGCTCGTCATGCCACCTTAGCACCACACACAACGGCAATGTTGCTGCAATGTGCTGCACATGCTCCCATTGAACATGGACGCCTGGAGGGCTTTGGTGGCCATCTGCAACTCTCACCTGCTCTGTGGCCTCCAGGGATGCCTGACAAGGTTGCCTTCTTCCCCAAAACCACCTCTGGTGATGCTCTCCAGCTGCAGGATTACTACGCCTTCTTCTCCCTGGTGGAGCCCGTGCCTGAGACGGGTGTGGCGTGGGTGGATCTGGCGGACGTGCTGGATGCCCCCGCCAATGGCACCGACCGTGTGGTGGCCGAAGTAATCACTACTGGCATGGTGGAGAGGTCGCACAGAGGCATCACGCGCGGTGGCCCCTGGGTCGCTACCCACAGCTGGGCGCCAGTCTCTGCCCTGTCAGTTATCAACGCGGAGAAGAAGGATGTCCTCCACCAAGTGGAAGGCGTTGGAAATGGCACCCGCCTGCTGTATGTCCCGAAGTAAATTTGGCAACGATGAAATGGAGATGATAAGATTGTGCTGAAGTTGAGGCGGCAGATGGCCTCTTGTGGCCAGGACTGGGGTGCCCTGCTCTGCTGTGTGTCGTGCTGGTGCTGCGCACGAGGCCGCCAGTGCGAATTGTGACAGGGAGTTGGAGCAAGGGTCCATTGGGCGATTTGGCGTGGAGGGATTGTGGGGCCACGGGATGTGAGGAGCTCTTTCGCCCGGGGATGCTGTGTTGAAGCCATCACTTCGCCAGGACTGGGAAGTTTTGGAGCGCTCATCTTTTGCTTGGGCGTTCACCGGGGGATATAGGCCACCAGGGATGTTGGGCACAAGCGTGGAACGCCCAGTGGCATCTGGAACATTCAGGGGGTGTGACTCATTTCCGTTCGGAGCCAAGCGGACGGAATTTTCTGCGATGGTATTCTCATCCCGCGAGATTGCAGTAATGTTGCATCTTTATGCATCGTCACCACAAAATGCAAAAATCAATGCGAACGTGAACGACGCAGAACACCCGCGTCGCGCGTCAACGTTGGGGTGATCGGTTGACCAATCAGCAGGCAGGTTACGTGCGCATACGAGCATCCTTATCGGTCGGCGCTATTGCACCGGCGGAGTTGTCCAGGAACGGTTCTCATTGGCTGCCGTGCCACCTTACTAAGGCGGCATTTGCCAAATACCGCCGTTGCTACTGCTCCCCTGCGCGCATCCGCAATGGTGGGTGCTATGCCTACGCCGAATGGCATCGCGGCAGCACTACAATGTTCTGCGCGAATAGCACCGGTGCTATTCTGGGGTGCTATTCGGAGCCAAAATAGCGCCGCTCGGTGCCGAACAGCTCCAGGGGTGCTATTGGGGTGCTATTGCTTCCCAACCGTTATTAATGTTTTCTGACGTGCGGTGCTATTCGGATAGCCGAATAGCTCCGCCGGGACAATAGCACCCACCGATAAAGATGCTTTAAAAATGCTCTTAGCGGTCCCGAGCGGTGCAATTGGTCCGCACCACATGTTGTCTTCATTCCGCAATTGACTGGTAGTCACAGGACGCCGGTTTTCACGATCCCTGACTCGCAACCAGCGCACGTGGCCGGTTTTCCACGGTGGACCTTAGGTCCGTTCCCGCCAGCCTGCCCCTGTACAACGGCGAGACGGAAGGTGGCAGGACATTCTGGTACACAGTCACGGACACCAGCGGCGGTCCCAACACCGCCCCGCTGGGCATCAACCACTCGCCCAAGCTGAAGTACGTCCAAATCAAAGAGCCGTACCTCGAAAGGCGCCTCGATGGCCCGCTGCTCGTCACCGACAAGGACACCGTAGACTTCCAGGAGGAGTTGAGGGTCGTCCCAGGAGAAGGCCCCAACTACTTCCCTCTGACGGATTTCTAGCCGGGTTCCCAAGGCACATACCGCTCGTTGATGGACCAACGAGCCGTGCGTGTTTCGCTGGCCCTCTGCGCGTGATGTTTTCATTCTCCAGGAAGGGCGTTAAAAATTTTGGATGATTTAAATGCATGACTTATAGCCAAGGACTGTCAGCAATCTGGACTTGCCAAATCCCTGCACGTGCAGCCTTCTAGCTTACTGGCTGCACGAAAATGCACTCTGTATTGCAACAGCAATTTTGTGTTCCACTCCTGTGTTTGGAAGTCTCCTCACGACTTAGTGAAGCAGTTGGGCAAATTGGGTAGGATGGCCCGCAAAATCTGGTCGACCATCATTGGCTTTCCGCTCGCAGGGTCTATGTATATTCCCCTCTGGTTATGGTTGCCAGCGAGATGCACAACGCGCCTATGCCGTAGTGGCCGTTGGCGGGTTTTTTCTGAGGCAGTACTTCGATAGCATCTCTGAAGGCGACAAATGTACATATGAGTTCATTCACGACGGCGTGGTGGCCATTTGCCCGGAAGAAGAGGGGTTCGGAGGCACCGTGACCTTGAATCTCACCAATGCTTCAGTTTCGGCCGACCAGTTTCGGTTTCGGTTTCGGTTTCAGTGCTGTATCGAAGGGTGGCGAAAACATCAGCAATATTTTGGCATTCTCGTGCTTAGATGAGTTTACAAATTTCAACCGCGCAGGTATGAACTTCAATGCAAGCTGCCAATTCATCGGAACCAAGTTTATCAGCTTCTCATGGTGATCTTGGTTGTTGGTTGAGAACTGCGGAACTGCGTTGCAGTGATGCGCATTGCAGCGCTTTCGTTGGGCTCACCGTGAGCTGACAAATCGCACATTCTCCGATCCGGGCACGGTATCAACCAGCATCAAACGCTTCCATGACTCGTTCTCCAAGTTTGCAACATGCCAGCCTTTCAATTTGCCTGCACCCACCACCCGCGTGTACGTTCTCGTACATGAATCTTCTCAACGGATGAAGGGGAGCATTACAGCAATTTCAGTTGTTTTGTTGCCAAGCACGGGGACGAACATGTTGCTGCCTGCCGCTCTTGAGAGCGCCACGTATACGTCGGAATACTTATTCCCCGGCTCTCGGCAACATCCGGGTTGGCAGTGATGACTCGCTGTTCTCCCCTGTGGAGCCCCTGTCTGCCATCACTAACGGCTTCACCAACGGAGGCACGCCTTCAACCGCCAATGCAGCGAGGGATCCCGCCCTGGCGAAAGGCCTTGATGGCAAATTCTGCGTCATGCAGGAAACAGAATATGGCAGCGTTTCGCAGCAGACGCGGTGCCTGTGAACGCAGCGGTTCCATTGTCCTGGGAAAGAAGAGCTCTTCAATTCTCCACTAAGAGCTTTACCGAATTGCCGCAGGAACCTCGTGGATTTCATGTTGCAGCCTTGCTTTCATAGGGCGAGATGCGTGGGGTACGGGCAACGTTGACCCATCCGTGTGCGCTCTTCTGACACCTCGGTTTCCATCGATGCACGGACGACAACATCACCAACCGAAATGACGGCCCGGGAAAACCATCCCAACCCTTCCCGGGCATGGCTTCCCTCTCAACATTCTGAGAGGTATTCCAACCATCGCCACCGACTACAGCACCCTTTGGGACGTCAACTTTGGACCCTGGACCGACTGCGCCGTCGGGAACAATTACCGGGTGCGCCTGGTCGAGGATTCCAAATCCTGGGCCTCGTGGAGCTTGGGTTCATCACTGGGCCTGACGGACCGCCCTACGGCTCTTCGGGGTTCATCGTCAACTGCCCCACCGTCCACAGGCTTTCGCGACTACAATATCGGGTTCTTGGGGGCGATAGTCGTCCACTGGTTTTGTGGAAAACAGTAAGGGGCTTTGAGGGTGATATCAGCAACTCCAAGATTCGCACTTTGTGGCCCTCCATTACACGGACCGGCTCCGAAAGCGATGACATATAATGCTTCTTCCGTTGGTTGCCTTTATGGGTCACCAGCCGGCCAAATTTCTATATAGAAATGACAGATTGGAGATTCATGTCGCTGCAGCGTTGCGGCCCAGTTGCACACTGTTGGATGCCGGGGCAATCTCGATGCCAATGCTGTCTGTGACGATGAGCAAGTCCGCGGCGACGTCAGAAAGCACACCAATGGCCTTATTAGCATCGTCCTTGCGAGCATTGTAATGCTCGTTGCAAAGGACAGGTGGTTTCGCGAAGCCGCCACTGTTGCGTCAACTACTTGGCGCATGATGCGTTTGTCAAAAGGGGTGCTCCTTTGCTGCTCAGCGCGCCGGTGAGGCAGATGCGCGTTATTCCAGTTGGGCGCAGCCGTTGTGGAGACAGGGCAGCCGCGCGCCCAAGCAACAGATAATTTATGAAGTTAACTATCCTGTTAATGGGTTTCTGCCAAGGGCGACGATGGGTGGGCTGCACCGGCGATTCAAACGGTGCAGTTTGAACCTGGGGTTTACTCAACCCCGTCCCTTGGGATTTCTGGCCACCCCTAGTACCGTGGGTCAGTCAAAGTACGGTATTCCGAGGTGCCGCCCGCGAGGGCGCCCTCGAGTTTGGCGGGCTTTGGCGGGGCGGCGGGGGGCGGCTATTTAGGCAGCCCCTCGGTTCCCCTCCTTATCTTGTTTCGCACCCAGCCCTCCCGCCCTGGATAGTGGAGTTCGGGTTAGTTGTGGGATGGAGAGCGAGTTGAGGGAGTGAAGTACAGGAAAGGGATCTGACTCACGGGGAGTCACTCACTGAAGCGGCGTTGAAGTACTAGCGAAGCGAATGGGCAAGTTTGACGGACGGGAACCTCGGGAATGTGACATTGGATGGTTGTTTGTAAGTATTGTCATGGGGTACATGACGGGGTGGGTTCAGGAGACCGGTAAGGCAGAAATCCTCCACAACTTACCTGCGCCTTCTCAGAATTGGCGCTAGCGATTTCAACCCCGTTGTCGGCATACAAGACAATTGGACCCGTGTTTCGTGCAATTGTGTTGCTCAGTAGATCACATTTGCGGCAGGACAAAGCAAATCCTTTGAGGCTGAATTGGGCATTCCTTGTGCTGAGACAAGCGTTTAGCGGGCCCAGCATGATTTTGCAGCTGTTGCCACAGAAGAATGCGCTCGTAATACGATTTCGCACTGCATCCTCAAGCACAGCTGCAGACATCTGTGCCCAATCGCAGCACACAGCAACAACAGGACAAGCGCAAGAACGATTCGGCCATGACTGGCCACCTGTGAGCAGAATGACAGCAAAGCGATCGCCTCGCCATGTTTCACATCCAAGATCTTGTGCTCATTACATTGCTCACACATCACCTGCAAGACAAAAGCGCCCAATCACCTTGAAGGCAATACAGGGCAATTTGCACCATTCCCTTAACTTCAAAACCCAATCGCCCCAATAATCCAGAGCCCCATCTTTCCTAATACAAAAAAGGAGAGCAACCCCCCTCAGTACAGCAAGCTTGGAGTCACCACCGCGGACCCGGGCATGAAAGTGTGCTCTCGTCTTGCACGGGCCACATCCTTTGTCCGGGCGCACGGCCACGGCGCACGTATTTGGCACCATCCAGACCTGGACACAGCCCCATGAAAACACTGACGATACCATCACAGCCCGGTCTGGACTTCCCACGGAGCGATCAATTGACGTTACATGAAAAATAGAATACACCAATCGTACATTCAAAGTCTGAATTTCAGACATAGCGATACCCTGAATAGAAGCGAAGCGTTGAGCGATCAAGAATCCTTCCTGCTGCTTGATCCACCTGCCGTCTTTCATGCGTTCTCCACACACACGATCAGGCGAGTCTCCCCTGTGGGAAACATCAATTCAATCTCCCCCTCGTTTGTGAATCCTAACTTATTCCAGTACCCCTTGGCTCGTCCAGGCACTCCACCATCCCAACCCTCATACTGCTATCATGCGAACAGGCAAGAGGGACCCCTGTCAGCATCCCCAGGGGCGATTAACTACACAACCAAAAAGTGTGGTTAGGAACCAACCCCTCGACCACATGCAAACCTTGCAGGACAACCATCGTGCAATTGTCATCATATACAAGTGCCATACTGACTATGAGCAGCGGCAAAAAATTCAAAAGACGGCACGTCGTTTCCCACAGGCAGTAGATGAGGGCGCAGAGATGCGCACCCACACCGGCGCAGGCATGCAGGTGGACAAACTTCTGTTTCCCACGCACGGTGTAAATTTTATTTAGTCCCGCACCAAAAACTGAAAAAGGAAAATCGGCAGTCCAGCCATCCCCAATGCCAGCAGTTATTGCAACTCGACATCACAGTGGCCGGCACAGCGCCTCCTGTGATCCCCAGCAGCCTCAAGAGAGGAAGGAGTGCCTTTTGCAATGCTTAACTTATATATAATGCTGCCTTCCACCCCTTCTGCAGTCATGTGCATTCTCTGACTCTGTCCAGCAGGGCCTGTTCCAGTGCTCAGCATATCATGTTCTCTTGATCTTCCCACATCAGTGACCACCTGTGTTCCTAACATGATCTGATGCCAGCAACTCTTGCAAAGCAAGAAAAGGCCTCAGACATATCGGTCGCCTCCACATTGGCGATCACTCATCCAGCATTGAATGCCACCTCAATATCCCATCCAAAGACAACAATCTTGCTGTCTCGTCGCAATTCTTGTCAGTGGATGCAATCATTTCCCCGCTCAGACAGCTAGCAGCGTCATAAATGCGGCCCAGATCCTTTCCACTCCTTACGATCTCTTTCATTTGTCACATACACATCACTCGCACCAACCCCCCAGGGAGGGGTACGTATCCTGCTCCTCATACCTTCCTGTTCCTCTTCAGTGCCCTCCATATGGGCACCCACTCGCACTTCACCGGCTTCACTGCCCTGGGCGACAGCCAATCCACGAGACCAGTGTCGATGTGGTCCACCTCCTTGACAGACTGCGGCGAGCAGGGGGACCACGCCTTGGCAGAGTCCTTCAGACTCCTGTGGGTCAAGATGCTCTGTGCCCTGACGGTAGAGCCGGAACCAAAACGCTCAATGCAAAAGGCAATTTATGCATGAGAACATTACCCGGCATCCCCCAGCAGCGACTTGGCAATACCATGTGGCGTGCTGGACGCACAAAATCACTGACAGAATGCGCCTTTGAGGGTTCTTGTTACTGGGGGGGGAACCGCATATAGATGCATTGTTTTGAGATGCAGACGGGTTTTACCGTTTCATGGCAGCTGTGGCCACCGCTGTTACCGTTTAATTAATTACTTAGTCACGCAGCGACACTCAATTCATTAAACATTCGTTGTTTAATTAATTGACAAAATATTTCACTTTATTCATTAGTTGTTCAATAACTAATCAACAACTAAATATCTATTTATGCATGTCTTCATTCTTTCATTCATTCATTCATTCATTTAATTAATTATTTATTTAATATTAACTACTTTCTCTGTCCAAAATTAATTGTCCTCTATTTAAAAGACAGATTTCGTTACAAGGACTGCCTCAAAATTAGAAAACAAGTTTCAGAAATGGAAAAATTAGGCTGCAAAACCCTTAGCTACCAATTTTCAAGAAGAGAAAATGAGACACGAGCCCTTTGAGCATTAGGGGAAAGGTAAATTTTGGTCATTTTTGACCCCAAATACCGAGGCTCACTAGGTAACAGACCACTGGTAGAAAGAACTGCCAAATCCTCAATGCTTAATGAATTGACTTGAAATTTTGATAGCATACTCCAAACTTACAAGCACAACTTTGGGCGAAATTTCATTGACAACTAATGTGGGTACGATGGAGAAGTCGTGCCCCATAATCATAGAGGACAATTATCCTTGGACGCAGGAAGTATTTATTTTTATTTTGCCGTTGATTTACTCATTCATTTGTTTACTCCGTCATTCTGCCGAAGACAGGGACACTGGCAATCCACCGGCATCCTGCAAACTTCCCAAAGGCAGCACGAGGTGCATGTTTAGGACATATGGACTGATTGAGTGGGGTATTACTTGCTGGACCGGCTCAGGCTCCTTCGCCTCTCCCGCTTCTGTGGCTGCTCCGCCATGAGCCTGTCACAGAGGTGGCTGCAGACGTGGCTCTTCAAAAATCCATTCATGCCCTCTGTGCCCTTGTTGGTCGGCCCGAACCGGCGCAAGTCCTTGCAGTATATTTCAGGGTCGGCGACCAGGAAGCCACCCTCGCGCGCTCTCGCGCCCTGATTGCGCAACAGACTTACTGTCAGCGATGTCCATATTGCGAGGCACATTCTACTTCAGGGAGAAAGCCCAACAATTCCGCGCAATGCAGCTGCTTCCCAGTTGGGAGTGATGTTGCAGTTGGGCAAGGGGAATGTTTTGTGACAGGCAGCAAGCACAACACGTCAAAAGCGTTGACCGCAACAGACCCGCTCAACGCAACTCAACACAAGTGAAGAGCAGATGCCAGCACTGAAAGCCACAGAACAACTATTCTTCACGGAAGCACCTAATCTGCCAATGCGACAGTTGAATCCCCATCATTGGACCAGGCCCACCTTGTTGGCAACCACCATGAGCTCCCCGTTCGTCCTGTGGTGCGTCCAGTGCGTGAAGGCCTCAAGGAACGCCGCGGCCTCCCGCTCCCTTTCGCTCGAGCTGTCCGCCGAAAAGCACAGCGGCTCTTTCTCCTCCAGCTCGAGCGGAACCAAGACGCCGTGGAAGGGCGAGTCGCGCTCGATCATGTTGACCATCTGAACCGCCGGGACAGTGACCTGCTCGGCCTTCAGCCCCGTGGTCAGCACCTTCTGCTGGAACGACGACATGAGGAAGCTGGCGGTGGCGTAGAGTTCTGCCTTGTGCTCGCACACACTCAAGGCGCCGGCGAACGACTTGAAGGCTTGGACTGCCGGCGGCGCATCCTTCTCGCCTGCGCAGCAGGAAACAAACGTTGTATAGTTGTTAAACACCTTGCACATGTAACATATGCGCTGCACACTTTTACAGTACACAATGCATCTTGCACAGCAGTATACAGATTGAGACGCAGCAGATTGTCTGAAGCCAATGTGTCGGACGTTGAGAGGTGACACATTTGAGGCCGTTCTACTTTGACGCGCGTCTCCTGAAAAGGGGCAAGCGCACCATAAGCAGGCATAATTCATGCTTCATGTGCCCATACGCGATTGGGAGACAATAGCATCTTGCGCAAAACAACACTGTGTGCATACCGTTCGGGTCATGGCAGCAGCCGCCACGGAATTGCGCGTTGTGCACAGTGGCCTATCGTGCTGCATCGGATTTTCGAAACGTCACTATACTGCTGTCTAATAAACGTTTCGGAGATGCAGCAGTACTGGCCCCGTGCAAGGCGAATTCACCCAAGCAGCAGCCATTGGCAGCCCATGCGCAACAGTGGACCATGTACCCGGCAGAACAGTGGTAGCGTATATTGCCCTCTCCTGCACGAATGAACGCGCAGTACGCACAACTGTAGCTTCCAAATCCGCGGCCACAGGGGTGTGGTACAGCCAGCACACCACCGGAGCTGCCATCACTACGGAATTCCGGCCGCATCGTCGTATTGGATTCATTCAAGCCACATGCGACCTGCAGGTACATGGCCGTCCCCAGCGCACCACAAATTGAATGGGCAGGAACATCGCCAGCAAGCAATACATGGCCCCAATGCGCATCGGCCCGCAGTACACGAGCCCTCCAACAAACTTCTGCCTGGCGCCGCGACCGGAATTTTCGTGCGAATTGGCGTCAGCGCCGGAATGCGCTGCCAGAACAACTCGTCACGCGATCACGCAGTCCGGTGACTGTGCAGGCGTCAAACAACAAAAAATGCGCCACGAAAACCACCACGCTGGCCGATGCGACGCCCTGGCCACAATCCTGGCACGTCAACCGCCTTCCAGTGCATTTCTTCCAAACACGCGGTTCAAAACTTGGCAAGCCTCAAGACCTGACAGCCATGCATGATCCATCACACATCATCGACCAAGATCTGTCCATCCACGATCCATGCACACATACCCCCTGCTGCGATCCGATCCATCGTACATCATAGATCAGGACCTATCTATCTACGATCAATGCATCCATCCCCCCGTTGCGACCTGTCAACCACCCCGCACAGAGCACCACGTGGATCCAAGCCGGCACCCAATTAGTCGCTCCGTCTTTTCCGTGAAGATCCCTTCTTGTTTCGGACGCCCTAAGCTACTGACCCACTGACCGGCGTTGGCCTTGTCAGTGGAAGAAGAAGGGTCTTTCTGAAAACGACAGAGGGACCAAACATCTTCTCATACAAGTCATCGACAAGGTCATGAGAGACTGTGCCCAGCGATCAACGGGTCGGTGGCAATTTGGCCAAGCGACATTCTGGTCAAGTATCGTACCCTGTCAGATGCGTAGAAAAGTGCTGCCAGCTCAGTTCGATATGGGCGTGACTGAATGATACTTGCGAACTTCACGCGCCTGACTTGAGCTCGAGCCTCTTGGCCGCGAGCAAGGCGGCACTGGCGCACGGGGCAGGGAGCCGTCGTCTTGGAGAGCACTGGCGCAAAGGCTACTCGTGCAGGGGTGAGAAATTGGGGCCTGGATGGCCGACACGCAGGACCAATGGGAGACCCATTCCTACTGATTTTGGCGGCGCTGCTTTGGACACCAGCGACGAGGTTACGATGCTCATGCGCGCCCACCTTGAGCTGTTCACGGTAGCATAGACTTTCCAGGCTACTCTCGACTAGCTTCGCTAGCCGCTATTGTCTGGCCCATTGACGATTTGGCGCCGATGTTCAAGGGGCAGCAAAGGCTGATTTTCCAACGGGGACTGATCTCGCCACACGGCAACGACCACGTTGTCGATCTTTGCCAGCGTTTGCGTCCTCAAACGAGCGTGCAACTTAACTCCCCGCAAGGTGCCAAGCGGCCACGTGCTGCCGCTTCTGCGCGGTGCGCCCATCCACCTCGCGCCATGGCCAATATATGTGGCCCTATCGCGAGGTCGATGGCTGCAACAGAAACAGTCGCGCGTCCCTGGCGAGGATTCCGGCTAAAATCCGCCCTTGGCCGTCTCTCCAGAAGATCCCCGACAATGCGAAAGCCGCCACAAGCGCCAACGGAGCGGCCCTCAGCCGCCATCTTGGGCCGGCCACAAGCTCAGAGCGAGCGACTTCGCGGCACGCCGTCAAATGCGCACCCCTGTCCCTGTCACAGAGTACCAGCGAATGGCGGGGCAGCACTTGATTGGCTCCGGTGCGGGTACGATACTTGGCCAGAACGTCACATGGCCAAATTGTCACTGACCCGCGGTCAACCCCGCGCACCCCTAATTTCGATCGCGCCATCCGCAAAGCGAAAAGCGCCGCAGCAATACTGCCCACCCCACGCACCGCACCAGAGCCCACGTGGCGCACAGACCCGCCCACACGCCTCCATGTCGAGCAAAAGCCGGGCCCCGCAACATCGAGGTTTGCCAGGCGCAGGACGATCTTCCCTCCCCCCCCAGACACGCGGACGGACGTCCGCCTCGCACCTCCGTCCATGTCCACGGCGAAGAACGTGGCCTGCTCTCCGCGCCTCGCGAAGGGCAGCGGCGCCACCTTAACTGGGGACACCCTCTGGCTCCGCGCCCCCCGTCCCGTCCCCATCACCAGGCTGGTGATCGATCTCGGCGCCTCGTACGACACAACCACGCCGCGCTCGGCGTGCATCGCGCCCCAGTCCGGCTGGCGCCGCACCGCGAAGCCCTCTTCGGCGAAGGCGTGCATGGAATCGTGGAGTCCACGGGCGCTCTCCGCGGGGGCCACCGGCTTCAGGCGGACGGCCACCGCCCACTGGAAGTCCATGTCGGCGTAGGCGCGGCGCACGCGGCCTTCGAGCGACCGCGCGGCGCGTTCGTCGTATGCCTGCGGCCATAAACCGCGTCACGACGGTCGGCCGATGCCGCCATGCGACATACAGCGCGCCGATTTCGGAAGCGCGAAGCCCCAGACGACAGCCAAGCAGCGCGGGTCGCTCCCCACCCCGGGTGAATGAACAGTATTGGAATCAATTCCGCCTCCCGCCCCCCTCCAGCGTGCGCAACAGGGAGAGTCTCCAGGACCTTAGCAGCACAGATTCGGGAATGGCGAAAAGGGGCGCCAGTGTCAGGCGTCCCCATCCCGCCCTCGCAGCACGACATCAACTCAATTCCCCAGGAAGTCGATCCGACGGGCGTCGTCCGGTCGTCGCCCACACCGGTACCCCACCCCCACCTGCATTTCCCCTTGCGGCGACACCATGTACACGAGGTCCCGCTTGCGCGCCGCCGCCACATCCTCCACAACCCCACTGGCCCCCTTGGCCCCTCCTCCCACGCGCGCCATCCCGCGCCCTCGCCGACACGGGCCTCCCGGAATCGCCACTGCGGCCCCGTGCACCGCCTCCTCGGCTGGCTGCCCGGTCGATGCGGCCAGCGGGATCGTCGCGGGGCAGCGGACGGCATTGGCGCATCGGGGCAGCGTCCAGCCTAGCAGGCTTTGAGGCACGCAGCGCTTGGCGGCCCGGCGTCCGATGTTCCCCTCGCCCTCGAACGTCAGCGCAAGCGCCACCACCAGCCCCAGGATCATGAACGCCAGGAACTCCATATCGGCCAAACCTTCGCGCCAACAGGGCGGCCACAATCGCCCCTTCGGCGGCAACCCTGCCGTGAGAATCCAGCCGCCGCCCTCGCCGCCTTATTGGTCAAACCCTGCCGCCGGCCGTGGGTCAGCTCGCGGGTCAGCCCGGGCCGTGCTTCTCCGCGGGAGCCCCGGAGAAGAGGCGCTTTCCTCCCCGCGCCTGCTGCACAAATGCTGCGCCGCGTGGCGACCGCGGGGGGGTGCCGTCGCTCGTGGGAGATCGCCCACGGCGCCCGCAGGCGCGGATGGCAGACCTGGGGCCAGCTGGGATGTGGGGCACTGCGCTTTGTAGCGGGGCGAGCCACACTGTGACGCTCCTGCGGGCTGTACTGTACTGTGTGCCGAGGGTGGCGGTTGCTGTGGTTGCTTGGTTGCTGCTGCGAATGGCAAGCCTGGGTAAGTCAGAGAAAGTCAGGTAAGCCATGTAAGCCAGGGTTGTGAGCCAGGATGGATGGGCCACACGCGGTGCCAGCAAGGCTGACGTCTTTTGACGTCTGTTGATGAAGTTGAGGGATCAAAGGCGAGGGGCAGGGCGGATGTGGGCGCAGGATGGCTCCGCCGAGCTTTTGATTCCCGGGACGGTGTCCCGCACGGCGCTAGCCTAGCGCTTCAACGCCAACATGCGCGCCGCTTTGTCAGGAAATCAGGCGTGGGGTGACTGAGGCTCTGTGTTGAATAGGCACATCGGCGATCGGCTTGAAAGGCGGATGGATCGCCGGCAGCATGAGCCTGAAATGGACAGCCTCTGCCCGTGTTTCCCGTGAGCGATGTCCGCACAGATTGGCGGGCTGTGGAACGCAGGGTTCGCAGCGCACCCATCACAATGCTCCTGATGCGTGGGTAGCCGCCTAAGACCAGCTCGACTTCCCTCAATGACAAACACGTAACGCGTTCACACATGCATGAACTGGTGGCTTCTTTCTCGTTCGCTGTCCAGAGATCATCAACCTTCCACCTGACCCCTTGATTTCGGTTTAACTTTTCCTCAGATTGCTTTGACCGATTTGCCCTTCCACTCGGCCGGTGCATGCACATCTTCAAAGCTTATCGAATTCTACAGCTAATGACTCAATTCCTTTTGCCCGCCTCTTCCCTGAGGCCACCACGCACTAGGAAAAAAACGGCCAAAATAACGTGTTGAAACGTGTACAATGTTGGCGGGTTTGGGTTATTTTCATGTTTTTAGTGTGCGAAACACTGATGAAATGTGTACATATATGCTCGCAGGAACTGTTATTTGGTCTTTTTTCTGCTAGTGATGCATCCCTTGCTTTCATTTTCCAGCTCCCACACAAAACACATCTAGACTAACTGGCGAAATAGTTAGACGAGTTCCGTCTAATATTTCCAATATTCAGGCGAAATAATTCATCTCCTCTTGCTCCCCTGTCGTCGAGCGGTTCATCGCCAAAATCACTTTGCTCACTGCAGTGTTGATCGAGCAATTGCTTGCATGCCTGCGAAGAGTCTTCACCCGCTTCCATCGGACCGTTGATCATCAGCAGTTGCCTTGATAAACCTCCTTTGCTGCCACCATGCTTGCCAGTGAATGGCTTGAACTAACTTTCGTGCAAAATGTCGGTAAGGTTCAAAAGGGTGCACTTGTGTGCAACATCGCAATTATGTGCTTTTTTGGGCAAAATTGTTGTGCTCAAGATTGTCCATCGGAAAACAAGGAAACTTGTGTGCAATATCGCCATTTCTGAGTGCACTAAAAAATAAGAGTATGAACGCCTTTAAAACACCAGTTCTCATGCTTTATATCACAAGCTTAAGAAAGTTTTTACAAAAAAAACATGTATGATACGGGTTCCGCTTCCCCCCCCCACCGACCCCGTGCATTGACGCACTAGACCCAGCGATGTTCGCCTGTGTTTGTGCGCGCGGCACGCGCAAAGGTACACCTTTTTTGTGTGCAATATTGTGGTTTTCTTGTCCGTTGGGTGACCCAAAAATGACCTGTTTGTGTGCAGGTTTGTTGTTGTGGCATTATTCTTGCATTCCGCCTGTGCGCAAAATGCACGTTTTGTTGTTTTCCGTGTCCCTCTTACCGACATTTTGCACGAAAGCTTGTTCTTGCCTGTTGGGAAGAAAAGCAGCCACTTTTCTGCTGCCACCCCCATGACAATGATGACCACCGTCCTCACCGTCTCAGTGTCCAGCACATCCCGTAATCCCGCCAGATTGTAGCACACCCGAGTTTCGGCAACTTTACAGAGATCGAATTCTATTGAAACGCGACAGCACGCCTCTTTCGGATTGATATGCAAATTAGAGGTGGCCACTCAAAGGTGCCATCCGGTCCGTTAAATCCGGTTCGTTAATTTTTATCAGCTGTCCGTTAAATTTCGTTAAAGAAAAAGGGAGAAAAATTCAGAAAAAACGAAAAAAATCCAAAAAAATCGAAAAAAACCCCCAAAAATCACAACAACTGCGGCTAGTTGAAAATCTAGTATGCATAGGTTGAAATAAAATACAAACATACTCTCTAATAGCGAATTCCATAAACTACAAGTATGACTAAAACCCAAAAATCCCCAAAAAATCTAAAAATCCGTTAATTTTTGGTTAATTTTTGTCTTTTTTCGTTATTTTCCGTTAATTAACGGAAAATTAACGGAAATTAACCTCTGTCCGCTATTAACGGATCTGGGTGGCCACCTCTAATGCAAATCAAAAGTCATATAAAGGATTGCAGAACAATTGGAATCTAGGCAAGTTATAAGGGTTTGGGTAACGCTGCATCAACACTAGAATAGCCTTTGGGATCTTTCTCGCACCGGCGCAATCCAAAGACAAATTCCACATGGAGAGCGTCAATTTTTTTAGGCCTCAACAGACCAGACGTTGACTCATATCAGTGCTATGTTGCACAGCGATGATGCGCGCCGGCTGTAAATACCCCACACCATGTGTCTCATGCAAGTAAACTTCCTGGGTATATATAACTTCAAAAAAAAGGGGGGCACACAATCAGATGCATGTCCTCTAATTGAATCGCTCAAGTAAAGATCCTGCTTATGTGCATTCGCTACTCAAATTGTGCCTCCACATATCCAAAGCATCCCGATACAACTCATGTCAATAATGACTACACTTGAATCATAGGGGCTTACATAACACTATATCAGTTTGTGCCTATTTTCCTAGAAATTCATCATGGGACACACTTTGTCACACTTTAGTATGTGAGTTCATACTTGAAACATGAGCAAACTTGCCCCGTAAACATATCATAATTTTCTTGCCACTCACTCTCTTCTATAATACCATTTCAAAGCCACAATTCATTTTGGATATTGTGCCATATTCTCCTCACCAACTACCAAACAATATTCAAATCACCAAATCGCAAAACTTCTCTTCACCGGCATTTATGCAATGCATTACCCTTTTTTATATTGTATTTGTTGTGTACTAATGGCAAGGAGCTTACCCATTGGAGGTAGTGATGACCTAATAGGGATACACCACCAACTAACCCCATGCTTACTTGCCTGCAAGCGTCTACCTCCATCATGCCGCTGAGTCTGCCTTCATGGTCCGTTTAACATTTTGACTGTGAAGCACATCGCATTGCAACATATTGCAGAACAACATGAACGTCTGCAAAGGTGTGGGCCAAGATTTGCCACCCCACGACCGATTTTAAAATCTGCCCAAATTTTTGGCAGTATCAACGGCTGATAACCTATCTAGCATAGGCACCAGTGCTCTTGAGGCCAATGCATTTCTGGTGTGCCCCAGAGTGTGATGCTGCAAAGGACAAGGTCAAAGTCGAACACAGATCAAGGTCGAATCATCTGACTTCAGCACACAACATGGAATATTTTTGAAGTAATGCCCCTGTTATCCATCACATTTTCCAAACCTTTTCCCTCCCAGCAGCTTGGCTGTTGGAGGCCAGCCGGCCCTCTCCACCTTGGACGGTGGGCGTTAGAGGTGGCCACCCGGATCCGTTAATAGCGGACAGAGGTTAATTTCCGTTAATTTTCCATTAATTAACGAAAAATAACGAAAAAAGACAAAAATTAACCAAAAATTAGCGGATTTTTGGATTTTTTGGGGATTTTTGGGTTTTAGTCATACTTATAGTTTATAGAATTCGCTATTAGAGAGTATGTTTGTATTTTATTTTAACCTATGCATACTAGATTTTCAACTAGCCGCAGTTGTTGTGAATTTTTTGGGGTTTTTTTTGATTTTTTTGGATTTTTTTTGTTTTTTCTGAATTTTTCTCCCTTTTTCTTTAACGAAATTTAACGGACAGCTGACAAAATTTACCGAACTGGATTTAACGGACCGGATGGCACCTTTGAGTGACCACCTCTAGTGGGCGTATCCGAGGCAATCGCTCCTGTGGTCGCGCGGTGGGCCCAATTCTCGATGGGGATCGTTCCCCGGGGCCTGTTGTTGGCAAGAGGTGGCGGCGCAGCGGTTAGGCGGCTTGCTGGCTCGCGGGAGGTCAGAGAGTGGGCTAGAACGGTTACACGATTCACAGCATGCGCGTGCACAAATCCGCATGCGTGATGCCCGATCGCGAATCCATCGCTATCACATCAAGACAAGACAACACAATTGCGCGTCCAGGCACATTGTCACCATCCATCGTTCACCTACTATCGATCCATTGTCCTTTAATTCCAAGCATCTAACACCCGACCCACTACCCCTAAGTACTACAACTTCAGAGGGCCATATCTTTGCCGTTTCTCAACGGAATCAGGCGTTTAAAAGCTCATTGGAACCAAGAAGCTCTAAATAACACTTCCAAAAAGTACATTTTACAGTTACGTAATTTTGCTTTAGAAAATATTAATAACTGCCTAACCCCAAGTAACCATGTTGTGAATACTTGACCATTGGGAACCTTGGGATACAACATGAAGTTACTGGGTCTTGGCGCATTAGGTGAAGTGGGGTAGTTTGTGGTTTTCTCTCGGTTCCTTAGGGCACTGGGACAGGGGCCATTGGGGGCCTCAAGGATTGTCTTGGTGTGTTGAGGGATTTATGGGAACATTCATGACTTTATTGTAGAGTTAAAATAGGCCCACCAATATATTGAGACAATTAAACAATCTGGCGTTAAATACTGTATGTTGTACTGTTGTAATCGATTCGTTTCGGGTCCCACGCCTGCCTCACCTGCCTGGGCAGGTCCTGGACGCGCCCCGCGGCGCCACCCTCTCGGGGGGGTGTCACGGGTGCGTAACATTTGGTTTCGGAGCAAGGACCCCTATCCCACCCCTCACCGTCCATCCCTGTCCATTCCCCCCTCGATCGATCGCTCCAAGGGAGCATCCCCGCCGGAACAGGCTGCCCCGTGGCGGCCTCGTTTTCGAGGATGGTGGGCCGAATGGAGCCGGTTGAGGAGCCCCAATCGACGGAGAAGGTGCACTAGCACCTGGTGGAGTGAAGCCATTCTGCGGCAGCGCAGTGGAACGGCGTGTGTGATGGCATGCTGCGTAGCAACCAGCTATGGGTGCCGCAAGTGAGAAGCACTACCATGCTCAAAGCAACCGGGCCCCAGCGACTGGGCAACCGGTGGCCATGTTCGGCGAGGAACCGGTGGAAGGCGCGGCGGGCAGCCCCAGCGGGTAGAGGAGCGTTCAGGCGATGGTGGAGAGCCGCTGAGGCGGCATGCCCCATCGCGTGGGGGTCTGCCGATGTCAAGGGGAGTAGCGCCACCTTCCATGGTGCAATCTGCCTTAGGACACCGGTCAACAAGTGGATTCAAAACGGCAACAGCGGTGGACCGCGGTGGATCGTCGCGGCCACGCGCAAGGAAGAGCAGCCGCGGTAGAAGGTGGATGATACGGCCAGCCATATGCAAGGCAGCAGCCGGTGAAGGCAAGTGACGCACGGGGAAGGTGCTCCCCGCAAACTGCGTGCATGGCCCGCCATGTGGGCGGCCATGCTGTTTGGAAACGTGTGGGAATGCGGCCCAAAGAGGGACCATGGGCTGCCCAGTAGGGCAGTGTTGTGGAAACACATGGGGGTCGAGAGATTTATGGCCATTAGTCCTAGTTGGTTAGTCATCTGTGGGGTTCGACCCATTATTTGGATTCTTTATGATCTCTAGATACTCGTAGGCTCTTTCTTTGTCATTATCCCCCAGTTATGGAGTAGTTTGTGGCCTAGGGAAATCCCTGTACTTAAGGGATAGACCGTGGGGGTAGATTGGGCCACGGTGTATCGATAGTGGGTCCGATACGGGGGTATGCCGGGCGATACAGTCATGACACACTGATGTACATTCCGTGGTGTCTGTGTGACGGGTGGCCGGGCCGGAATGTGGCCGACCACCAGTACGTATGCGGGGGTGCGTTGCTCCCCGCTCTGTTACCCCGTTTGGCTCACTGCCGCGCTTCGCACGGGCCTCGCGGCCCGGGGAGCAAGCTGCCTCGCAACCCGCCGTCTTCGAACAGCAGGACCGTCCGATCCCAGAGCGCAAGAGGGCCCACCGCGCAAAGAACGAGCGAGCACCCCGATTACGCCCGCCGGGTTCGGCGGAGGGGCCATCGGCCCAACCGGGTGCAGGCGGATGAAGTGGGACGCGCGCCGGAGAAAAGGGACCAGCGGAGGCCATTAAAAGGGCCCCGCAACAAGTGGTTTCGGTGCGCGGAGCCACGAGGGAGACCGCCGGCGAATGACACCGGGAAAGGTGGCGTTGGGTGAAGCCACGACCGAGGGGCGTAGCGACGAGAAACGGCGCCAAAATCGGGCGCGGATCGAGCTGCAGGGAAGCAGCGACCGAAGCGAAAGAGGACCCGACGCCATGGGAAACGCCAGCAAGTCGAATGTATGAAGATGGAGTTTTGAAAGCGCTGGAGGATCGCCGTTGGAGAAGGAAGCGGCGCGGAGGAATGCGGAAGGAAATGCGCCACTGAATCGGCGCTGAAGCGGCGTTGCACTGGCCGCAATGTTGGGTATGCGGTGCCAAGGATGCGGCGCCCGATGGCGCCTTTGGCAGGCCATGGAGGCGCGTGAAAGTGGAGTCCCCGTATGCCTCGGACGAGGGAGCGCCGGTGGGGGCGCATTGGCGGGTGCAATGACGGAGCGCAGCGCCGGAATGCAAAGGCATTCCCGCGGCCGAATGGCAGGGGATGCAGCGCCGAGGAACTAGCGCGTGTTGGTGGCCTTGGTAGACCATGAATGTGTGGAGAATTGGAGGCGCCGGTTTGCCAAGGATGCGGAAGCGCCGGAGGGGGCGCATTGGCGGGCGCAAAGGCGGAGTGCAGCGCCAGGATTCCATGGCATTCCCAAGGCCGTGTGGCTGGGGATGCGGCGCCTAGGAAGCAGCGCGCGATGGAGGAGTTGGCTGGCCGTGGATGCGTGGGGAATCGGAGGCCCCGGCTGGCCAAGGACGCGGGAACGCCGGCGGAGGCGTTTTGGATGGATGCATCGGCGGTGGATGGAGCCGGAATGCAGCGGCATTCCCGCGGCCGCATGGTGGAGAATGGAGGCGCGAAGACGCAGCACGGCGTGGAGCCGTCGGCAAGCTTTGGATGCAGCGAGCGGAGGAGGTCGATGGAGAATGGTCGACGCCGCGGCGAGGCGCCGGACGGTGGCGATGCAGCGAGGAAGCGGCAATCAAGCGGCCGCAATGCTGGGGACACGGCGCCGAGGACGCAGAGCGAGAAGGATGCAGCGGCAGGCCGAGAACGTGGCGCGCGGAGCAGAACCCAACGTGCAGCGATGCGGGAGCCGAGCAGCTGACCGGTATGCCGCGGCATGACACTGTCATGCCGAGCGGATTCGCAGCGCCCGGCCCGGCCGTGTGGGGAGCAGGCGGGGCGCCGCCATTCTGGGTGGTGCTGCGCCGATCGGAGCGCGAGATCGAGGCGCAGGCCGGAGCCAGGGGCAGGCGAGCGCGGGCTCCTCGCGCAGGTGTTGCCAGTGGGTGGAGCAGCAGCAGCAGCGTGTCGGACCTGCGGCGAGGCACACCCGGCGACCGGGACACGGTACCGTCGCGGGGCGCATCACGTGCGTGTGACAGGACGTGTGTAGAATCCCCAGGATAATGGCGACCAAATGAGGCAAATGGCGGAGCTTCGGTAAATGTATTACAATGGTGGTGGGCCCCATGGTCCAGACAAGGTCGAGTGCACCGGCGAACTGAGACAAATGGCCTATGGGGTGCCCACTTTTATAGGTGGCGCGCTCCCCCTCTCGTCATGGCACCCTCGGCCTCCTGTAATGTCCAATACACTCATGTCATGCCACCCTCGGCCTCCTGTAAGGCCACCTCGGCCGTTGGAGAGCCACTCACATGGTCCCTTTGCCCCTTGGCATGCTTCTAGTAATGCCAGGCGGCTTCCCCAAGCTATACCACGTCCCTCCAAGGTACCATGGCCGTAGGGGCACTTGTACCTATGATCCAATGTAATGCGGGTACCTGACAGGTGCCCGTACTGCCGGATCAACCCCATAATCCCTTGGAGTGTACTCCACCACTTCCTGGCGGCTCCCATCCGCCCATGACCGCGCACTACATCATAATAGGCTATAATGTTCATCATCACACCGGTTCCATCAAGGAATAATGCCCCAAATGGCCAGAAATGGGTTAAATGACCTAAATTGCTTTAATAACCTCATTATACCGAAAATTAACCCATTTAACAAGATGAACGTGGCGATCATGATTAACACATTTCTAGACTCAGATGAACACATCTAACTCATCTAAGTCATCTAATTACCCGTCAATGTACAATAGGGTGTCCAGTCACTACAACGTGTCAGGAACCTCCCCCAGGCTGGAGGGAAGCTGAATTTGGCAAGGGGGGGCGCCACCCGCTTGCAAAGCCCAAAGTACTAGGTGGGTGGTGTGTTGGAGAAGTAAAGGGCTTAAAAGGCAAAGTACTACAAGTTGGCGAAGGAGGCAAAGTACTGGGGGTGGTGCGCAATGTACTGCGCGTCTACAAGCGTCTACAAAACACAGACTTGTTGCGCGAGTGGGGGGAACTGGAGGCCACGTGACAGTGTAGGAGGGTGGCCACCCTCACTGGCGCCCACCTGGAAATGGGGCACCAGAAGTGGTGTAAAGTACTGGGCCCAAGGTGGGGTGTTTAAGGCTACTGGCGTAATTATCTGGTGGAATTCTAGCGGTTGGGGCGGTTCGGAAGCCGAGAAGATTGCAAGGCAGAGAGAGTCGACACACCCTTGAGGAGTATGCGACCCGGGGGTGTGACACCAAAGGGATACAGAGGAGACTCGGGCGCGCGCAGCCACCTTCGGGTGAATTGCGCAGTGTGATTGCGCCGAGTGGGGCACCCATTGCTAGGGTGCTGGGTAGCTGAGGAGCAGCAGCTGCCCAGAAGCATGTATTGTTGTTTTGGTAACATGCTTCAGGATTTTGACAGAGCGGCGGTCCAGTGCAGGCCCCGAGTTGGCGGCCTGGATTCGCCCCACCTAGGAATCTTGAGTGGGCCGAATTAACCCTCGAGATTTCCTAGTGTGGTGAGGATGTGCCAGACAGAGAGCAGTCTGTGGTAGGCCCCGAGTTGGCGACCCAGGCTGGACACCTGGTGCAGGCCCCGAGTTGGTGGCCCAGGTCGAGGTAGAGAGCAACCTAGTGCAGGCCCCGAGTTGGCGGCCTAGGTTGGACATCTGAGGCAGGCCCCGAGTTGGCGGTCTCGGATCGAGATCTGGACGGCAGGAGTCGTGGAGCACACCACCTTCATGACTACC